>CM049812.1:19795923-19902844 GCA_027422405.1 Ptychobarbus kaznakovi | reverse complement strand
TGACGTCTGGCCGTCAATTTTGACTGGATTACACATATGATTCAGAGAGCTGGACAACGCTGTGGCGTTCCCCTAGCGTTTCGACGCAGTGTCTCGTTCCTCGGGGAACCAGGGTTACTCTAGTAACCTGGGAGTTATGTCATTTTAAATATTTCCCAGTACTAAATATACATATATATTTTTGAGAAAATGGCCTATATTTTTATACATTTATTTATAATATGTAGGCCTATTCCTCATTTGTAAGTTGCTTTTGATAAAACCGTCTTTACTAAATGTAAATGTATTTGTAATTAAACCTACAGACAGATAATAAAGCATAATATATACTGTAAGAAACATATAATTAAGTGTAAAATGAATATGTATTTTATGTGTTTTTCCATATTATTGAAAGCCAAAAAATATATAAATTTAAATTTAAAAATAATCATAATAATAATTGACTAATGCATCAAAAGCAATTGTTTTGCTTGTTGTGTCTTGCCTAAAACAACACTTAAAAATGTAATCAAATAAAAACATAATTTAAATGTTTATGTTTTTCGTGAATTACCTTTCAGTGTGTATTTTGACAATAGCTTTTCTCAAATGAAGCGGTGAAATGATCCTGAAAGTGAACTCTCATAGAGGAGCAGCTCCTCATACAGTGAGTTTTTTTTTTTTTTAATGCCACAATTATGAGAGATTGTATGTTTTTGGGTGACCTATATCCCTTTAAATGTGAGGTTTCACTATTTATGCAATTATGAAGAGGAAAGATTAAGTGAGGTACTGATGCCAGACATCCTCCCCCACCACATGCAGACACAGATTCTTGATAGAGCTGGCAGACTGCTGCTGGTTTAGTGTGTGTCCTGAATGGAGGAGTGTTAATTAAAGCAGGAACACTATTGATCTGACCCTTCTCCTACCTCCCTCCACCCGCTTGCTGCACCCTCATAATGTGTGTGCGAGATGGAAAATGAGAAATGACTGGAAAATAAATTTTGACAGTGTTAAGTAGGGGTGGGAATCAGCTGGGACCCCATGATACAATATTATCTCAATATATGGGTCACTATATGATAATGATATGATGCTTTATGCAGTGCACAGTAATACATACTCATAGCTTGTCTTTTTTCTGTAAGACAGTGGATAGTATGGAAGCACACTGATACATTTTAGTAAACTGGATTGTGTCAGAAGATATTCAGAAAGTCACAGCTGTAAAAATACAAGATATCTTGGATGCAGAGACAGGACATGGGATATGAATACTAGTGTATGGAAGACTTACTAGCAATATGGAAGACTAAAATAGAGACTGTGAAGATGAGAAAAGGAGCAAGAACCTTGAACTTTGAAGCAAGAGATTAGAAATGGATGTACAAATGATTGGGTGTATATGATACATAAGGTATGCAGAGCATAAATACAACAAAAAATGATCAGCATGTCTTTAAAGATCACTCTTTTTACGCCAATTAAACAAAGTTATACTCAAATAAATATTAAAATGATCACTCAAATTAAGTCTTGCAGAAAAAGATGTGTTAAAAGCTGTGTTGCCATGTTGAGATTTCATTACCAATCATGTCATGCAATCCACTTTGTTACTACCTATACTAACAACATATATATATATATATTTTTTTTTATCCATACATTAGAAGTCAATGAGGTCCAATGTTTGTTTGGCTCCAAATGGTCTTACAAATATCTTATTTTGTGTTCCGCAGAGGAAATAAATGCATACAGGTTTGAAACCACACCAGGGGGAGTAAATGATGACAGAATTCTCAGTTTTAGGTGGACTTTAAGATGCATTTTAAGCATAAGCAAAAATACATTATCAATACAAACTCCAAATAATCACAAAAACCATATTATACATACTACAGACAACATACTACATCCACACCACTAGGTGGCAGTGAAAGTCAAATATAATCCATCCACGTTATATATATATATATATATATACACAGAAAAAATGGAAGTCAATAACTACCGTCAACTATTTGGTTTCCCACATTCTTCAAACTATCATCTTTTGTGTTCAGCAGACGAAAGAGAATCATACAAGTTTGGAACAACTTGAAGATAAGTATGACAGGATTTTCATTTTTGGGCTAACTATCCATTCAGAATATTCTCTGCTCTAAATTTGATATTTCTTTTAGAACTGCATTTATTTCTCGTGGCAAACTAATCAATGCAAATAATAAGCATCGAAACTGCACAGTAAGCATTGAAACTGATTGTGCACAGCAAAAGTCAACTGCAGCTGAGTCAGCAGCTTCAGAAAAAAAAAGTTTCATTAAAGGTCACATTTGTACATATGGGGACTGACAATTTCGAGAATGAAGGACAAACACAAAGGATGGCCTGCCCCTATCCAACCTACATAGATAACCCCTCAACCATATGTCCCAGATATATCCGCTGTCAATTGTTCTGTTCCACCACAGACGTCACTGACACACATTGATTGAGCAGAGTTTTAGTTATTCAGACTCATGTAGACTGTGACAAATCAATAGTCACACTTGCCGAGTTTGAATTAATATATATATATACATATACACACACACACACTCACTGGCCACTTTATTAGGTACACCTTGCTAGTACCGGGTTGGACCCGCTTTTGCCTTCAGAACTGCCTTAATTCTTCGTGCCATAGATTCAACAAGGTGATGGAAACATTCCTCAGAGATTTTGGTCCATATTGACATGATAGCATCACGCAGTTGCTGCAGATTTGTCGGCTGCAAATCCATGATGCGAATCTCCCTTTCCACCACATCCAAAGATGCTCCATTAGATTTAGATCTGGTGACTGTGGAGGCTATTTGAGTAAAGTGAACTCATTGTCATGTTCAAGAAACCAGTCTGAGATGATTTGAGCTTTGTGACATGGTGCATTATCCTGCTGGAAGTAGCTATCAGAGGATGGGTACACTGTAGTCATAAAGAGATGGACATGGTCAGCAACAATACTCAGGTAGGCTGTGGCGTTTAAACAATGCTCAATTTACGATACTAAGAGGCCCAAAGTGTCAAAAAAATATCCCCCACACCATTACACCACCATCACCAGCCTGAACCGTTGAGACAAGGCAGGATGGATCCATGCTTTTATGTTCTTTACACCAAATTCTGACCCTACATCTGAATGTCGCAGCAGAAATCGAGACTCATCAGACCAGGCAACGTTTTCCAATCGTCTATTATCCAATTTTGGTGAGCCTGTGTGAATTGTATCCTTCGTTTCCTGTTCTTAGCTGACAGGAGCCGCACCCGGTGTGGTCTTCTGCTGCTGGAGCCATCTGCTTCAGGGTTCGACGTGTTGTGCATTCAGAGATGGTATTCTGCATACCTTGGTTGTAACGAGTGGTTATTTGAGTTACTGTTGCCTTTCTATCATCTCTAACCAGGCTGCCCATTCTCCTCTGACCTCTGACATCAACAGGCATGTTCGTCCACACAACTGCCGCTCACTGGATTATTTCTCTTTTTCGGACCATTCTCTGTAAACCCTAGAGATGGTTGTGTGTGAAAATCCCAGTAGAATCAGCAGTTTTTGAAATACTCATTCCAGCTTGTCTGGCACCAACAACCATTTCAATGTTCAAAGTCACTTAAATCCCCTTTCTTCCCATTCTGATGCTCGGTTTGAACTTCAGCTAGTCGTCTTCACCACATCTATATGCCTAAATGCATTGAGTTGCTGCCATGTGATTGGCTGATTAGCAATTTGTGTTACCAAGAAATTGTACATGTGTACCTAATACCTGGCTGGTGAGTGTATGTATGTATGTATATTATATATATACACATATATGGTTTCTAATTCAGAACCATGGATAGCGCACTGAGGATCACAACCCTGTTCACAAAAAACACATGTATGAATGCGATTTTTCTGTTCAAACCAACAGGAATGCTTTTTTTGTGCGCAAGGAAAATAATTTATTCTCTTGCTTGTTCGACAAGTTCACGAGAGCACCACGACACGTGCATGTGGTGCTGCTAATGCAGGAGTCTTTATTTTTGTTTTCTTTGCACACAAAAAGTATTCTTGTAGCTTCATACAATTAAAGTTGAACCACTGATGTCTTATCATGCACCTATTTTATTGATGTCCTTACTACCTTTCTGGGCCTTGAACTTGTCAGTTGCATTGCTGTCTATGCAGGGTCAGAAAGCTCTCTTATTTGTGTTCTGGAGACGAACAAAGGTCTTATGAGTTTGGAACAACACAAGGGTGAGCAATGAATTATCCCTTTAAAGAGTTTTAACATTTAAATCAGCAGATTGCAAAACTGCAGTGCATTTTAAAGGGATGGTTCACCCCAAAATGAAAATGTTGTCATCCTTTACTCACCTTTAATATTGTTCCCAACCTGTATGAGTTTCTTTCTTATGTTGAACATAAAATACGATATTTTGAATAATGCTGGAAATTAAACAGTTGATGGTCCCCACTGACTTCATTTCCATATTTCTTTCCCTACTATGGAAGCCAATGGGGAGCAACAACAGCAGTTTGATTCTTCAAAATATCTTATTTTGTGTTCAACAGAAGAAAAAACTCATACAGGTTTAGTAAATTATGTAAATTATGACAATTTTCATTTTTAGGCGAACCTCTGCCACACCTGCTTCATCAGGTTAGGGGTAAGTGCCTGGTCAAAATTTCCATTCATTAATCACTTTTACCCAAGGCTGCTCACATTGAATTCAAGGCATCAATCCCTACAGTATGACCCATGGCTAGCTGAGATACAGGAACAAGTCTTTTGAGTGAAATTGAATCAGACTGTCTTTCTGCCAACCAGCAATGCCATATGGCCTCCTCTCCGCTGAGCCATTGCTCCTAAATGCTGACCTGTTGTTCATAACATCAGTCACGCTTTGCATAGGGAAGGCTTCTCTGTGAATCAGGCAGACGGCTCGTAGCGGGAAACTCCGCACCCCTACCGGTCCCACTGTGTCTGCGCCAGTGTAACCATGACAATGAGGACACAAGTCTCTCCATCATTAAGCATTTATAGCAGTGTATAAAGTCTTCTATATTCATTAGTTTGGTCAGAGTCCTTAACCCTGTAAAGCCTGACAAATGTAATAGGTAGAAACTAACCCAAACTGTACTAAAATAAGCATTTATACATCAGCCTTTTATGGTAACTTATGGTCATTTAAAGGGTTAGTTCACCCGAAAATTATGTAATTAATTACTCACCCTCATGTCAAAAAGTATTCTTGTAGCTTCGCAAAATTGCAGCTGAGCCACTGATGTCACATGACTGTTTTACCGATGTCCTTACAATGTTTCTGGACCTGAGAACATTTCAGCTGCGTTGCTTTCTATTTGGAGGGTATCCAAATAAATTAAATATCTTAATTTGTGTTTCCAAGATGAATGGGGGTCTTACAGGTTTAGAATGATGTGAGGGTGAGTAATTAATTACAGAATTTCATTTTGGGGTGAACTAACCCTGTAATATTAATATAATATTCATACTTTTGTTCAGCAACAATGCCAAAAGTGACAGCAAAGACATTTACAGCTACATTGTTAGAAAACTTCAAATTCCAAATGCTGTTGTTGTTTATATATACATATATATATATAAAATAACAACTTATAATTATATATATATTTATTAATTTAAATTCATGATTTGATGGTGGTATGTAGTGTTTAGTTAGGATAAATAATAATAATAATAATAATCTCATTGGTATCACATTTGTAAATTTTGCATACAGAAATGCTAAATTATATATAGGCCACATAGGATAATGCATAGCAAGCATAATGCAAGCATTATAATCTACTAATGGAGCTCAAAAAGACAGTTTGCACACAAACAATTGTCATCATTTACTCACCCTCATGTTGTTCCAAATCCATGTGACTTTATTTCTTGACTGGAGAACATAAAATCCCATTCAACCTGTTCACATCCACTTGTATTGTGCGAAAGAGTCATTCAGACATTTCCCTAAACATCTTCCTTTCTATTCAACAAATAAAGAAAGAAAATGTTTCAAGTGAATTATTCCTTTAAAAAGAAAAAGTGACCTTTACAATCTTTAGGTCTAGATGTATGAGGGCAATCCTCTCATGGGTTATGACCATACACCATGAATGTGTCAATGATGACTGGGAGTAGTTCAGCTGATAGCTGCATGTTGGGCTGAGCCGATAGCATTGCTTCAGCGGGCTCTGTTCGGGTTTTGTCATTTAGTAGGAATAACAATGACCATATGTGCTGTGAGATACAGAGGAAAGGATGCCACATACACAATGAGTATGAGCGCACACACACACACACACGCGCGCGCGTGTCTCATTCACATCTTCTGGAGTGTCACAGATCTGGCAGTCCAAATGTTTATTCAGGCCTAAAATGACGGGAGTACAGGACAGAGGAAGTGATGCGGAAACAAGACCACCTGGCTTCACACACTGCTGTCCATCACGCTGGCAGCCTGCTGAACAATTACAACACTTTTCAACCAGCGCCCCCATCTGGCCACCTTTAAACATTACAGTTGTTTATTGATATGATGCACAGGCTGATTATATCATGGGCAAACTAATGCTTGTGATATTTACTGATCTATCTAGCAAAGTCGTTTGAATGTGTTGCCATGAATCCAGACAATGCTCATGGCAGAGCGGAGCAGGAAATGAGCCAGTGAGACGGCCTACTGCTGTGAGGTTCAGTTCCTCGACTGATCTCAGAATACAATAACAGACAAGTTACAACCACACAAAAAAGCTGTCTTCAGCATCAGATTTCATTTGTATTCAGAGATACAAAACATACATGGATGGATGATGTTTGTAAGAAGTTAAATTCCATGAATCAGTTCAGTCAGTGAATTGATTCAAAGTGAGCTATTTTTAATAAAAATGTAAATGTATTGTTATACTGATACATATACTTGAGAATCATTAAATGTTGTTCTCACATGGTACAGTGCATTCACTTTCTAATCACTAAAGAATCATTGAAAACAACTAGAAATCTTTCTTGAGCACCAGATCAGCATATCACAATGTTTTCTGCAGGATCATGTGACAATGAAGACTTTTTACTTTTTAGTCATTTAGCAGAGGCTTTTATCCAAAGCGACTTACAAATAAGAAAAAGTAACTAAACTCTAAGTTAAAACTCTATAAATACTATATATACACACACACACACACACACACACACACACACACACACACACACACACACACACACACACACACACACACACTCAAGAAAATGAGAATTACATAAAATGACAAATGCATACAACAACAACAACATTTCAAAATTAAACATTTAAATGAAAACAAAAAATAAAGCTAAAAACTATTTTAAATATTAAAACAACAAAAGGTATGAGTATAAAAATGATTTAAGACTTCAGTAATGACGCTGAAAATTCAGCTTTGCATCACAGGAATAAATTATATTTACAATATAGTAGTAAACAGCTATTTGAAATTGTAATAATATGTTTACAATTTCACTGCATTCTTGATCAAATAAATACAGCCTTGGTGAACATGAGAGACTTTTCAAAATCATAAAAAAATCTTAAAGACTACAAACAGTTTGTAGTGGATTTTATATTTAAAAAAACATATGTAGATAAATATTGATGATTATTGATATATTGGTACATATAAATGAGCATGGTTAAATATGAATATTCACAAACAAAGAAAATTAAAATAGCATGAAAACCATGCTTTGGTTATTACATATATGTTTTTAGCATGAAATTATATAGAGAAAATATAGCTTGCAATAAATACATGCATTAGTTATGCTTTCAGCTGTATAAAAAATCCCAGGGAATACGTGAACTGGTAAAATGTATACATTAGATGTAATCTAAGCTCCTTTGGATAAAAGCATAAATGTTACATGTAATTAAATATCCGATTCAATCCATAGATCTGAAGCACATACATAAGACACAGAGACTGGGATCAATCACAAGACATTGCATGAAGGTAACTTTTATAGCACATTTATACTTAGACACACTAAATGCCACCTCCCTACAGGAGAGACAATTATGCTCACAGCAAGAAACAACGACAGTCTAAAGGAGCCCATATACTACGATTATGTGCATACTTTTATTCAGATGTGAGACAGAAGCCAAGTGCTGCCCTCTTTATGGAGTTTAGCAAATGCACTGCCAGTAACAATGTTCTGTACATTGCTCTTACATTTACTGAAGCACTTAAGTTGGCTTTGTGGCATAAAACAGTACTATGATGAAGTCCTATGAGGGAACACAAGAGCAGCCTTTGAGTGTCTACAGCTCAAGAAATGTTTGTAATGCTGTCTTCAAGTGCTGTATTTACAAGAAGAACACAAGCACACGGTCCTAACTAAATCTGAATAAACATTCTGTGTTGGGGGCTTTTAAAATAACATGGTGTAAATAATTTTTCATATAATTCAGTTTTAATTGTGAATTCTTATGGTTAGTTTCAATGAATTGTGTCAAAAGACTATCAGTTCTGTTCAGTTCTAGCTCTAGTTCATGAACTATTAGTTTGCCCTTTTCTTCCTGTGTTTTTTTTATCTTTCCTTTGTTTTTGACACCAGTTTATTTCCTTAGTTAACTGATTATTCCCACCTGTGCCTTGTTTTAGTCCCTGATTATCATTTTTATTTAATGCTCCCAGTTTCTTTTGTTCATTGTCCAGTTTCGTGATTGATGTAATCCTTTTGCATAGTTGTTTTCATTAATAAAGGTCCACTGCTGCATTTAGATCTACCTTCTCTCCTCCACTCTGCCCTGCCTTAACACATATTTTCACACTCTCGATAGTTTATTTAATTTGTCGAGCAACAATGTTCAGCAGTGAGAAACTTGCATGCATTATAGGACCAATCTGTCATTTTGAAAATTTCCTGAATTTCCATCACATCTCAAACTGTGAAAGGACATTTTAAAATGGGTCATATCATATGATGCTATTTTAAAGATCATTATTTTGTGTATTTGGTTTAACAGAATATGTTGGCATGCTTTAATGTTCAAAAAAACATTATTTTTCAAATACTGTACATTATTGTAGGTCCTCTATGCCCCGCCTCTCTCAAACGCTTTGTTTTCTACAAAGCCCCTCCTTCCAACATGTGCAGTCTGCTCTGATTGGCCAACTGACCCAGTACATTGTGATTGGCCGAACACCACAAGCAATCACGAGCTTCAGCTTTCAAGTTAGCTTTATCAGTTCAAGCCCGAGAGGGGAATAGAGTCACGTGACAGACAAAGTGATGATGCTCGTATATATTTAAAGTACAGAAGCCACGGTTAAGATGATTTCTGACGGGCTGTACACTCCGCTGTGATGGGACCCTGTTCCCCTCACACACACACACACAAACAAAACGCCTTACGTGCAAAACTCGCATTTGAACGGTCAATAGCAAATACTTGAACTAATAACAAAACATACTTACAGTTGCTGATTCAGAAATGCCAGATTGTCATAGCAAAGTCTTAATTGACTTAATTGCACAAATTCGAACATTTGGGTTGTGCTGTTGTGTTGTAAACTAATCTTAACCAATGATTCCTAATTGCATCTACTTTCGGAAGGCAAAGTAAAGTGCTTTTGCTTTCGCATAGAAACACACAGCGTCTCCCTGACATGGCTACATTAACACTACTGCGGTTACTTAAACCCCGCCTTCTTTCTTTACGTGAACATTTAGGCGGCATTATGCAAATATTTCCACATAGTGGGGCGTGTTTGAATGAGCCGTTTTAGGAGGACGTGGACGAGTCTTAACTTTTATAAAGAATATCTCTTTGGTTTTGAGACTTTAGTCTTTGCAACTTCAGGGATCATATCTATGCACGAACAGCTTGTAACACTCCAAAGAGAAAAAAATAATAAAAATTCACACTAAGAAAAAATATATATTTTAAGAACTGTTCACAGAAAAGGTTCTTTGGGGAATCAAAAATGTTTCTTCTTTATGAACTTTTCGAAAAATGTCCTTGATGAACTATCCAATCATTGGTCACCATTTCCTGATGCATATATAATGCCAGCCAGATGTATATCTACATCGATTTACTCCTGCCGATTTTTCTTGACCCACATTTACACCACTTTCTTAGCAGCTCTCTCAGCAGTGTAGTTTTTACATAAATCCTTTATATTAGGATGCACAAATACTGAGTGGAGCTGTTGGATTGGTACAATGGTGTCAGACTACACAGCTGTGCAAGTAGCGTGCATCGAGTGACAGATGCATGGCATAACTTCACTGCAAGCTTTCTCAAACAAAATGACACTTTGGGTCTCTGTTTATATGAACCCCCCTTGAAAAGTCTGCCTTAATAGCATCAATAGCATCCTTTGGGGACCAAAACAAGACTAGCACTGCTGACTGTCTTCTGCCATCATTGATGACTGCAGTCAAACCTCTCAGAGCGTGCAGAAACATTAGAGCCAATGGGACTGTCTAGACTGTTCTGCTTTCACTGTGCCAATGAAAGTCTCATGAGACCAAGATGGCTTTGCTAACAGATACTGCTACCTTCATTAAAGCATCTTGACTGGTGGAAGGCACTGGAGTAGGGATTATCGGCCTTAGCTGATTATCGGCGCTCATATAAAGCTTTTTTTGTTTATCGGTATCGGTCATTTTCAAAACAGATTTGCAGATAAATCATTTAACAGCATTTAAAGAAAGCTTTTGTCAGAGCCTGGAACTAGCAAAAAATTATATGTAAAACCATTTCATTAATAGTTTAATTCACATTGTGTTATGAAATTTGAATTATATTCTTTTATTTGTTACTTTTGGATCACCTCTGCCTTGTTCCTCTCAAAGCCAGCATTGACACAAAGGGCTTATAAAAGTAATAAAGGATCTACTTGTGAAAAATGTAATGTTCCTCATACACCACCGGAGGGAAATTAGTTTCTGTAATTAAATAACCCATCTGTTCTATAGCAGCTCAGCTGAATCAAGACAGAGTTCACATAATGACAGATGTTTTGCTTACCTGTCTATCGTGACATGTATTGCACACTGGGTCAAATTATTGAGTACCATTGTATATGATCAAAACTAGTATTTAATCCACCCAGGATATCTTTTGTAACCCAGTAGCAATGAGATAAAAACTTTTCAGAACAGTAGCAGCCACACAAGAGTTACTTACAAAACTAGCATGGCCAAGCACCAATATTCTTCATAATCATGTTTTAAAAAATCCTGTACTATCTTACTATATTTCACAACCCCAAAAAAACTTGAATACCTTTTCTGTGAAAATCTTATGCTCATCGTAAAAGCTCCATGACATGATCAACATTGCATGTGTCTCAGAAATAAGTTTATGTTCCTGTAGTGTAAACTTCCAAAATCAAGACTTGCAAAGCATGGTCTCAGCAATTCAGCAGCTCAAACAGTAGCTGTCAAAGATGTCCCTTATGAGCACACACACACACACACACACACACACACACACACACACACACACACACACACACACACACACACACACACACACACACACACAATTGGCCCCAGATTTCTCTGACAGATCCAAGGAAGACAGCATCTGCGTGTGATTGATTCTAATACTCCAGAATAGAAGGTGGGATGAGGCAGAAATTAAACGAGGTGTCAAGATTTATAAAAGGAAAAAGAGCAGCTGAATTTGACAAAAGGCACTGGAAACAACATCAAGATGTAAACAAGTCTGATGAGTACCATGACTCATTTGTGATTCAGGTTGTACCCACATAATGTTACTGCTACTTTCGAAGTCTATGCCAGATACCTGCTTCCCAGTCTTACTATCAGATCACTTAATCTCGTTCATTTGTTCTGACTGATGCTTTTCAGCCCCTATACTTCACTATCTCACATACTGCCTAAAAACTTACACACTACTTCTGCTGGTTGTCCTTTTTGTTCATACTCTACGCAATTATGTTAACACAAGCTCAATTTCACACATTGTTGGTCTATAAAATGTCAGAATGCAATTCATAAACACTAAAAACTTCAAACTATTTCATCTTGCTGCCATAACAGCCCTTGCAATCTCATAATGGTTTTATATTTGAGAATTACTGGAAATCAACTAGGCTATAATTGAAGAAGAAAAAACATGACTAGAACTCAGTTTAATCAGCATAGAAGAGATGAACAATCACAACACGAGCAAAACATCAGTAAAAGCAGCAAAAAATTTACATAAATTTGCATAATTTATTGATGCTATGGTGCATGCTGGACAGCATAAATCAAAATTTAGAGTGGACTCAAAAATGAAAATGCTGTCTAAACCTGTGTGAATGTTTTATGAAAAATGTTGGTAAACCAAACACTTTTGGTTACCAATGGCTAAGTATGTGCATTTTTGACAAAAAAAATTATATCTCTATATTTTGGAGGTTTTTTTCGATAAAGATAATTAATCAATATTTTGCTGTTATTTGTTTAATATATTTACTTGTTAATTCCAAAATAGCGAAGAACACATGTTGGATATGTAAAACATGACTGTATGCTTGAAATACTGTACTTTCGCAAAGCAATCAAAACTGGCCTATCATGCATGCTGGTCTCTTTCCTCATTTCTTTCCCATGCTTTAGTTGCTGACATCGCTAAAGTATGTCCTAGCACCAGAGTTGGTTCAGTTTGTCTAATCTGATTTCTTTAACCCATTCTCCCTTGCATCCTGCACTCCAGTTACATTCACTCTTTAACACTTTTAAGGCCAAACAGGAAAGTGTTAATAGGCTCCAATTGAACAGCAAGTCTGTGATATGCTCAGAAAACACAAGTGTTATTCCAGGCATCTGTGATCAGCAATTGCAGGTAAAATGTGTAAACTACACATTTACACTAGGCTGAATCAATGCAATAACCTCTCCTGTTCTTCTACACATGAAATGTAGGATGCTTTGTGGCCACAGTGTGATGGTATCTTTAGCAGTAAGTGGCCATTTAGCAGATGCTTTTATACAAAGCAACTGACAGTGCACTTACTAAACACTTTCCCAAACCCTAACCATTAACTACCCCTGAAATCAGATGGAAATAATAAGCTGATAAGGATGTTTGAGACTCAACACCATATCTACCATGATTGATAAGAATATTGTTTCAGGACCAAGGAACACATCCTACTTGACTCACTCTCTTGCATTATTATGTGAACATATCAGCTTTACATTTACAAAAGCAGTTGTTAATTAGTCACGCGCATAGCCAGACCGGTGGCTGAAGGTCTGGAATCCACGGCAGCTTTCATTGGCCAAGGCCGTTTGACAGACATGTCAAAAAACCAATCACAGTTTGTTTCATTCAGTGTCTCATTTTGCGTTGTTTCATTGTGCACAGTGTAGTGTATGCTAGTGTTGAGTGTGATTCTGTTTCTGTGGTCCTCTGTGGTGGGGTGCGTGTAATTTGCAGCTTCTGCGTAGAAATTGAGCCCACGTAGAGGCAGCACAGCTGGGAACAGAAAGAAAAGCACACTAACAGAATGAGTACACAGGGACAATAACACTAGACGTCTCTTTAATAGCAGATTCTCTCTTCGCTTTGTTAAGTCTGATTTAGAAGGACGCTTCTAATCAGAGGATTGTAGGCGAGTTTTCTCTTTTGTAACAAGACTGGTATTGCTATTCCAATTTTCTCCTTGATGGAGGAAAAACAACAGCAATGACAGTACTTGTCCCGAATGGCAGGATTTTACACCGCAACGCTGGTCAGCGTGTGTCACGCGTGTTAAAAATTTTGCCGATGTCTATCTTCTCATTGCACCTGTTTTAACTGGGAGAGGTAGGATTTCACAATAGAGGGTAAATGATAAACTGTTTGAATGGTAGTTCTCAAGTTTCATAAAAACATCTGTTCAATTGTGACATTTCGCTCTATTTCATGATCTTCCCTGGCCAAGTCTTAAGCAAACAAGTCAAATTAGAAGAAGTTAGTAACAGGGAGAAAAGAAAAATTAAGATTTATTCCCAAGATTTAAAACTAATACGTTGGCACAAGGTGGTGCTGTTGAGTCGCTATGCTAAGGTTGCGTTTTATGCTCCAGATTGGTGAGAAGTGACTTTGATTGTATGGTGTCACTGTCACTTCTCCAACACAACACTAGGGGGGAGCACTATCTACTCTCAGGCCTAAGTAAAGAGGACTTTATTTAATTTTAACTTAATAAAATTAGAATTTGTGGTTTCTAATTAAAATTTATGATGTTATAATTAAAATTAATAGGATTCACTTAGGATTAGAATTTACAAATGCAATCTGCAATTGAGTTGATAAACCAATATTGTTGCAAAATGTAAACAGGAAGTGTAATTAATTATTAAATGTAATTAGAATTTTCGAATTCATAATTAATTATTAAATTAATTTACAGCTTCTAAATCACTAGTTTTGGATTCCCATAATAGTAATTAAAATAATTTCCAAACTTACTCATTCCTCATTGTCATTAACATCAAAAAACAAAAAACATATAATTAATCTGTATCCTACTTGTAAACTAAATTACAAATGTCTGGCCCTCTTGATAATAATTAAGGTTTTACTGTAGTTATCAAATTATAAGAGCGCTTCAGATTAATCAATGGATACTGTTGCTACTTGGAGGCAGGAATGAAACTATTTCCTGAAATGAAATTAATTAGTAATCAATTGTGACATTCAATTAACAATTAAAAATTCCTAACAATAGCAACTCCTCCACTGAAGTGTTTAAAATCAGAAAAGCGGTTATAATTGAAGGCAGTCAAATCACCATATTATCAAGATAATGGGGTAATACTAAATTATCTTCTAATAACCCACCAGTTATTAAGCTGGTACCCACAAAAGTAAAAGACTTTAAATCACAGTTTATTAACACTTGTTAGTCTTTTCCAAAGGGGATGCAAATAGAGAGAGAGAGAGAGGGAGAGGAAGATAATTAGTGTTAGCTGTGAGTCACGTTTCCACACACCCTGCATTCACTCATATTCAAGCTCTAAATGCTATGTGCTAATCGCTAGCCGTAAGGCAAACCGCATTGCATTTGCTACAATGCTAAAGTTTCTTTGTTAGCTTAGCGCTAATGCTATTAGTTTACACGTGGCCAGTCTCTACTAGCAACTGCTCCGGAACTAGCTTCCGAAGACTTCCTGGCTAAACTGGTCGCTATGACGACTCAGTGCCTGTAGGGAAAAAAAACTGTGCTCCACGCTTCAAAATCAACAAGCATTGTTCAGATTTGAATCTCTTATAGCACATATAATCTCACTCGTTTAGGGCGAGATAAATTTATCTACGGATTACTTATAAAACATCAAAGCCTCGGCGGGCTATTATGTGAATATTTGTCTGTTCAGACAGCACACAAAAATAATTCAATCGATTGCAAAACTTCCCCCTTCCCAAACCGCATGGCCACTCCTTTGTCTGAGCGCCACGTGTTTGGATTTCACTCGTGTGAAATTAAATAATGGCTGAGAATTATTTAAAAAGCTACTTTAATATTCTCCAGCCGGGAGAATAACGTGGCTGGGTTTGAAAGTGGGACACGCACTCACAAATTACCACGAAGGCCTTAAAAGAGGGGCAGTAAGGAACACGCTCACTCGCCTCCCATGCGCTTTTAGAGCGACTTCATATTAATTATTTACTGCAGTTTAATTTCTCCTCAACGAGCTCGAGTTACCAGTTATACTCTCTTTCATTCAAAACGCACTGTGTTTTACAAACCAGAATGCAATATCACAAATAAACGCTGTTTCTCTATATTTACTCAATTTTTCGGATAAAATGTGAGGAAAAGAAATACCATTATTGTCTCTGGTTTGATTTTCAGATTAATCCTTAATGCCCGCATCCTCCACCATTATGTAGTATATTTATGGAGCTATTTTTTCAGCTCCGGGAATTAATTATTAAATATTCAATATTGCTTTGATTAAAGCAATATTAATATTTACTTATGATTATACAGGGTTAAAGACTCGTCCAGCGAGTATATTAACATCAATATAACCTTATCAATTTGTTAATTTTGCCTTGTGGCCAACAATGGCAATAAAACAAATTTAACAATCCTTCTCAGCTTCGAGCTTAGGTAAGCGTTATCTTTAATGGCAATAATGATAAATACTTGAAAAATCACATCCCAGAGAGACAATTCTTTATAAAAATGAAACACGGTTTATTTATAATACTAATATTCTACTACACACAGGACTAAACTATTAAAACACAATCATGCACACATCCATACAGGAGTTTTGAGGTTAATGTTGAAAGAATAGCACTCTTTCCTATTTCATAACTGGAGCCATAAGATCACGAAAGAGATGTCCCCCTTTACTGCATTCAGATCAATTACAGGTCAGTCAGGATAAAAACTTAGTTTGAAGATACTTGCTTTCTGTCGTTAAGCAGGCTAGATCTTTGGTTTCGTTTCACGTGTGAGTTTCCACGTGTTGCTCTGGTCCTTTTGTCTCGCTTCGCACGTGGGTTTCCACGTGTTGCTTCGGTGGCTTTGTTTGGAAGTCTCTGCTGCGCGTTGAGTGACGTTGAAGCCCTTTTATCATCTGTGGATCTGCGTTGAGCTGGAAGCGTCGTTACGCGGCTGGTTCTGCGATGTTACAAAGTCTTTGGATTCTTCTTCTCAGCCGATCTCAAGGCGAGGCTCCAGCGGGGTCGCGTTGGAGAGCGATGAAGAGAGAGGACGACCAAGCGAGCAGGAAGCAAGAGGAACAAGAGAGAGAGGCAACGCAAACGCGCCTCCTTTTAAACTGTCCGATCTTGGACATCGCCCACAGGCGGCTGGTCCAATCAGTGTCCGTATGGGGCGGAGCCCCGCCCCTGGGGTATACCCTCGTCACACTTTGTGACGAAAATTTTAACTTTTACCCATGTATTAAAACTCTTACCAGGTTTACACATTTTATATATCACCACATTCGTTATCTTACTGATTCATATAATTTTGCGACGTTCATATAAGTCTAACACAACCTACACATTCCAGCTTAAAGCACGATTAGAAATCAGCCCACGTTTCCCTAAATATTTCATATTCCAGGCATATGAAAGGCAAAGTACAATATTAATATCCATTGTGTTCTTGTGTAGATGTGTTTTAAAAGTCATGAAATGAACGAATGTCAGGAATATTCTATGAAAAGGGTTTCCTTTGTTCTCTGAACGAGAGAAATCGCGCGCTTTTGGTGCTGGAAGAGAGGGGAGGGGCTTTAGAGAGACTGGCTCTTTCGCAGGCAGTTGAATTCCTGCCGACGTGGCATTACAGTAGGCTATGTTTTTATTCCCTTATATTGGAAACCGCCATGTTAAAGCCGTAAATTGTGTGTTAAGTGAATTTTAAATAATTTAATTATTTTGTCAAGAGTGAATTGTCTTTTTTTATTTAGCCTACGAGTTGTAATTTGATTGATTGATTGTAGGGGAGAGCAGGGCACAACCGGGTGTCCTTAAAAGTGAAGCTGCGGGCTCTTTGGTCGTCCTCTGGTAGCTGGCTGCAGTACAGGTCATAAACCCCGCCCTCTCCATGTAAACGAATGGGACTTGAGTCAAAAAAATAAAATAATTACAATTTTCCCGAAATATAGTTTTGGTCATTTAAGGTAGTTGTTATCAAGCTGATATATGTTAAATTATTCAGTTTTGTGATAAGTTTGATTTTAGCTAGTAATTTGATGCTCTAAAATGGGGCGTGTCGTTATGGTTGATTGGGTCTACCGTTTTTTGAGCGGGAGTTTGATTCCGCGGCTCCACCTCAAGACACTACTGCGCAGACTCCGGCTCCAAAGGAAGTCATTTACTCAAGATGGCAGCGGTCAAACTGAGATGCTTTGGCTTCACTTTTCTATAGTGGAAGGAAGCAGAGATATGTCGTCCATCTTTTTTTACAGTCTATGGGCACAACCTAACACTTTTTAACTTTCTCAGTTTGTGTAAATCCACATGGGGTTCAGAGGATCATTTTTAACCACAATAATTTCACACGTGTCTAGTACAAATATGTCGCTTTGTTTCATAATTACAGTATAGGTCTATATGTTTTTCTAAATTTACCCCAAAAAATGGAAGTTAAATGTGAAAACATGCCCCGTAGGGGTACATTGTAACATCTGAGGGGCACTTTGTAACATGACCATATGACAGCTTGAAATGACTGATCTAATGTAATATATATATATATATAAGACAAACTAAAATATTTTGTTAATAAAATAAAATTATTAACTTTTTAAAATAAAAGAATGGCATATTTTTAAGAATTAAAAATAATCTGATTTTGGAGTTTGACAATGAACACATTGCAACCATGCTTGGGACGGCCAACACAAACGAGCCAAAATGCTTTACAATTCTTGAAATAATCATTTCTGAACATTAAACATTGACTGTCATTCTTTATTCACCTGTTTCTCTGGGTTTCTTCCAATTATTCTGATTATAAAATTTGAAATGAGCTCATTTTGTACATAAAATTGTAAAATTTCTCAATTTAAACATTTATGTTATCTATGTTCTATTGTGAACAAAATATTAGCTCATCTGATTTGAAAGTCCTTTAGTTTTCATTTTATTCAAATTTAAAAACATCCCAACATTTCCGGAATTCGTTGAATATTGTAATGCTAGAAATATTTAAACCATGTGTGTTACAACTAACCCTATGTTGGTTTGGGACCTTTGGGAAATAAAATTATTATTTCTAGTTGCCAACAAAAATAAGTTTAGAATTAAGTCAGGATTGTTAACCATTGTGCATCTCTGAGCAATAAAGTGTAGGTATAGTTTACTTCCTGACTAAATCACTTAGTGCACTTCCAAAACCCGGATGATGCACTTAGCCCTTGTACCAAACGGCAGGCCTACGTCCCTGTCCCAAATGCCACCCTAAACCCTCGCGGTCTTCCTCTGAGTCCGCACTTTCGTGACGTAATCCTGCTTTGAGTGCCGGGTAGAAGTCGGCTGCGTAGCTCACAGGCTTGCGGGTTAAGCAGAAGTGCGCATCGAGGGCTCATAGCAGCTGCAAAGGGGTGTTTGCGAGCACCCTTCTGAAAGCTAAAATGACGAATGGGACACTCTACTACAGTCTTGTGGCCTTAACGGACACCCACACAGTGGCCATTGTAAGTCCTCAAGTCCAAAAGTGCACATGAAGTGTGCCATTTGGGACAGGGCCTACAATTCATGTGCACTTGCGGTCATGTGGACTTACAGTGGCTGCCACATACGTGTGTCCATTAAGTCTACGAGACAGTAGGGTATCAAAAGCACACCCTTAGCAGTCAATCTGCATCCTATAAGCAGACTTCTACCTGAGTCAAAGTGTCATTACATCAAGAAAGTGTGGCCTCAGAGAAAGGCTGCAAGTGTGTTATTTGGGACAGAGCCTTAAATATAGTGATGGGCGCTTTCAAAACTCTGCTTCATGAAGCTTTTGTGAATCTTTTGTTTTGAATCAGTCTTTCAGGGCTTGTGTCAAACTTGAGTTCAGTAAATGAGACTTTGACACTGCTTACTGTTTTAGACCATGTTTTTAAAACATTTCAAAATGCTCCGCTTGATGCTTCGCTGCTGCTGTTGATCTGGTGAATCCAGAGTGGCTAATGTTTTTTAAGGGGTCATGAATTGAAAAACCAAAATTTCTTCAAAATTCCTTAGATTTTTTGACAAACAAGAGGTCATTTTACTATAAAAACATCCTGTAATTTCAGAACTCAAAACGGAGGGTTAATAAAGGCCTTATGAAGCAAAGTGACCATATTTAAAACTTTATAAACTTCTAGCACCCGCTAATTTTTGTACACACTGTAACTGTGTTTTGAGCGTGAAAAAGTTCATTATTTCATGAAGCAAGTGGTTCAGTTGATTCAAAAATTCGAAAAGCAGTGTGTCACATGGCTCCGGGGATGAATAAAGGCCTCCTGTGGCGAATCCATGCATTTTTGTAAGAAAAATATCCATATTTCAAATATAATGAACAATTCTCTCTCACTTCATCTATAACTGCGGTAAGTGGAAGCCGTTCCGGCGGATGATGTAGGACGTCGGCGTTGCGTGATTAGTGACAAACACGGAGAGAGAACAAAACAAAAAGCCAGTCATGAATTAGAAGTACAAACCGAGGATTTGTAAAGAAAAATGTTGATATAAGCCAAGAGAAGACTGGTTTTCCTTTGCTAAAGTAAGGAAACTTTGCTTCCTTAGCTCCTGTAAACTAACTCGCGAGACTAGCATGTCTCAGAGGAGCGCGCGACGCATACGTCCTACATCATCCGCCGGAACGACAGATACCAGAAGTGAGAGAAAAGTGTTTATTGCGTTTGAAATATGGATATTTTTCTTAGAACAGCGTATGGATTTGCTGCAGGAGGCCTTTATTCACCCTCCGGAACCGCGTGAGGCATGTTTTATTATGGATGCGTACGCTTTATTTGATATCTTTTGGACCGTTGAACAGAAACACCTGCCCTCTGCAATGATAATACTTGGAATAGCCAGGACAATTTTTTATATAACTCCAATTGGATCCATCTGAAAGAAGAAAGTCACATACACCTGCCTCGAGGGTGAGTAAATCACAGGCTAAATTTCATTTTTGGGTGAATTAACCCTTTAAGTGAACACTTACTTTTTAAGTTGAAACAACAATTTATTTATTTAAACATTGTTGGAATTGGACATCAAAAGTAAAGGGCACAATCTGTTCTAAGTTCAAGCCTTGTAGGATTTAAACCTACAAACTTTCAGTTTTCCACCCACATCCATACATACAGCACAGAGGACCCAAAATATGCAATATATCCATATAGAAATACATTTATTCACATTAAAAAGACAGCAAGCCTTTAAGGTAAACATTTACCAAATAACAACAAAAAGCACGTTTTAAATGACAGAACAATATAGATAAATACATGTGAAAATGCATGTGTCTGTTTGTGGTCGTGAAATGTTTTATTGTTAATAAACATGGAAAACATAAATATACTGTAAGTTACTCTTCTGAAAAAATGACCTGAACACAAATGGTTTGTCATAGGTAAGCAGCACAAAGTACTTCTCTATTGTGTACATGTTGTTCATTACTAATACTCATTACTGTCTGCTGTAGAACACTGTAACATAGTGTGACCCAAATTAAAGTACCGTAATGTCATATGTAGGTTACCAGTAACATTAATTTTTAACTGCCCACAATCTCTAAATAATTTAGATATGTATGCAGCAGCATACTCAAAAGCCCAGTCTAACTGGGGCATAAAATTGCACTTACTGTAATAATATTCTTGTTAATTATTATAAAAAGAGTTCACATTAAGTTGAAGCTGGTTTGCACCATTCTCTTGGGTTAAAGGAAGCAAATAGTGCTGTTCATCAGTATGCATTCTGAAAAAACCTCCCTGTGTGTGTCTCACAATTATTCTGTTGCACAAGAGAAATGTAAACATGACCTTTGACGAGGTCATTGCCAGGAAGCAGCGATTCACGCTTGTCTCATTTCCTCTTTGTGACAGAATGTAATGTGTGTGCCATGCAAGCTTAGAACATGCAAGCCACAAATTCACATCTCAGCTGACTGATGGAGACATTTACAGGATAGCATATAGCTGAGCCTCCGTGTCTGGTTTCCTTCAGCATCTCATATGTAATTATGTCTTTTATAGCAGAAGCTTAATCAATAGCGGGTCCCTGGGTATGCGGAAAAGGGGCCATCTGTGCCTCTCATGGATAAGCATATGAAAAGGCTAACACTCACAGCGCCAGTTTCTCCCCTCTGCGCTGCCACGACATAATGAGCTGAACACACATTGAGTGTGTGTGTGTGTGTGTGTGTGTGTGTGTGTGTGTGTGTGTGTGTGTGTGTGTGTGTGTGTGTGTGTGTGTGTGTGTGTGTGTGTGCGTTGTGCGTGCGTGCGTGTGTGCGTGCGTGTGCGTGTGTGCGTGTGGTGCGTGTGTGTGTGTGTGGGCATGTTTATGTGGTTTATTAGGACACAAATGTATAATGACATGGGTATGACATAGGTATTACGGAGAAGGTGATTTATGAGGACATTTCCAGTGTCCCATAATTTAAAACGCTTATAAATCATACAGAGTGAGTTTTTTTGAAAATAGAAATGTGTTCCTGTGAGGGCTAAGTTTAGGTGTAGGGTAGGTGTAGGGCAATAGCACATACAGTTTGTACAGTATAAAAACCATTACTATGGAAAGTCCCGTAAACATAAAAAACGTGTCTGTGTGTGTGTTGTGTGTGTGTGTGTGTGTGTGTGTGTGTGTGTGTGTGTGTGGTGTGTGTGTGTGTGTGTGTGTGTGTGTGTGTGTGGTGTGTGTGTGTGTGGTGTGTGTGTGTGTGTGTGTGTGTGTGTGTGTGTGTGTGTGTGTGTGTGTGTGTGTGAATAAGAATCTTGAAAATCAGCCAATTTAACATAGCATCACGATTTGTTACTTTGTGAATACACAAAGCATTATTCATGGCACATGTGTGATATGTGATATTTTAGTTGAGATAGAGAATTTTTACTAATATGTTGAATTAGTTCTTTTTTATGTATTATATTTAATTTTAGTTGAAGCTTTTTTGTCATTTTTAGTCTTTTTAATATGTCTATGTTTTTATAATAAATATATATATAAAGTATATTTTGTCTTAAAGAACAACTGAAATGTTGAATAATATTGTTTTTATTTTCAACTTCAAAAAAATATTTTTTTAAGTGCTCTAAAGATAAAGATAAAATAAAGATTTTTGGAGTGTGTATTCAGACTTTCTACTTTAAAAATCCTGTTTGATTCTTTGTAACTATTTGTGAAATTTACCAGCAATTTCTAAATTTCACTAGCATTATTTATTTATTTATTTCAGTTTAGCTGAAGATTTTATTCAGTTAACGTTTATCTTATTTCAAGTAACATCATTTTTGATGGTTTTAGTTTCAGTCAACACCCTGGCATGAGTCTGTGAGAGGGTGATCTGTTTCAGGCAATCATTGGTTCAAATTCAAACAGAAGCGAGATTTCTTGAGGATGGCTGTTTAGAACTCGCTACCACAATGCTAATGTGTTTGGGTGGCTGCCAGTACATTTCTACACTCTTTCTATTTGTAGCACGTTGCTATGTGATTGCTAAAGTGTTTTTTTGCTGGTGTTCTGGCCAATTTGAATGTGCTGTTATGTGGTTTCTAAAGTGTTCTGTTTTTATCGTGTTGTGTTCTGAGTGGATGATTAAAGGCCCAAATCAAAAAAGCCTAATCACTTAGGATACAAAAACAAATAGAAGAGCAAACTGTTGTAACAGAAATACTGACTGGCCTTTTTTTCTATATTGTGATGTATCTGAGTTACATGGTTTATAAAAAAAAAAAAGTAGGACAGTGACTTTGTTCTATCCTGTTGTTTAGTTCACCTAAAATAAAAAAACAATCTGTCATCATGAACTCAAATTGTTCCAAATAGAAGATAATCTGCAGAATGCTATGGAATGCCTTTGGCTTCCATATATGGTAAAAAAAAATACTTGGATGTCAATGGCTACCATCAGTCTTTTTGTTACCATCAATTTTCAAAATATATTATATTTTTTCTTTTTCAATAGCAGAAAGAAACATACATGTTTGGGTCAACTTGAAGGTGAGTAAATGATGAAAAAATATATTTTGGGGGGGAACTATCCCTTTATCTTGATGGTGGCGGATCTAAATGTGAGCTTGTAGTTGATCATAAGAAAGGCTGTAAAAACGCTGTAAACAACAAGAGACACTTTGTTTTAGTAGTTTATTCTTTTTTAAATGTACTATTTTGAAAAAATATCTGTTTAAAATGTTTTTTTACTATTTAATCATAAATCCATTATTTTTAGTCCTGTCAGGCCATTGAAGGTATTTTATTTGAACGATGTCAAGAACTGAGTGATTTAACGAATGGCCATCAGATTAGAGTATTTGAATAAAAGCATATGTTAAATTGCTCGTCTTGGTTATCAGCTCTTAAAACAACTTGGTAAAAGTAGGAAAATGTGATGTAAATCTCAACTTTGCTGCTGACTGCAAAAATAATTCAACTTCAAAGTATTTTAATAATAAGTTAATAACGCTGTTTGAAAGAACAATGACTTTATTGAAATTTTCACTTATACCGAATAACATAAACACAAGAAATGTTTTGGTCAAATTTGAATAATAATCCATATCATATATTCATACTGATATACTTTTTTTATTTCCACAACATTTCACAACAAAAGATAAAAGATGAAACTGTTTTATTGTATTGATATCATGCTGATACTCATCGTATTGATATTGCTCAATATGTCAAAATGTATATTAAAGGATATATATATATTTATTTAAATAATTTAGATTTTTATCACAAGAATAACACAATGTAATACTATTGTTCTGACTTGACATCAACAAAGTATAAAATATAGTGTTTTCTATCAAATTATGCAATAGAGACATGATAATCCACAACCTGATAGAATCCACTTAATCAACATTTATACATGCTTATTACAAAGGTAGTTGAATAATAATGTAACTCGAGCAGTCATCTCTAATCTGAAAGAAGAGGACTGGGTTAAAAAGGAACATGCATGATAAACGGCATCAGTACCTTCAGCTCAGCAGCAGGCGTTTTGCTTCAGGTCGTAGGTCAGAGATGCCGTGAGCATCCAAACTTAAGAACTGGACTCCGTGGGCTGAATATACAACAGACACCCTTGGAATTCAGTTCTCAAAGCCAAGAGCTCCATTCAAGAACTGTGAAGCCATCAAGCAGGGGGTTTATTTGACCTAAGCAAAACACGAAATGTAACTTAATGGTACAATGTCAATAAAATCACCATAGATGATTTCTCGTTTGTGATAAGAATAGTGTTCTTTAGATAATACATGTGTAACACAACGGCTTTGTCTCTCGTGTAGCAGGAGTTTTGTCTAAGATTTCCTCGCTCCTCGTCATGATTCCAGCAATTCTGTGTTTCTTCAAGAATATCTTCTTGAAAGCACTGCATGCTCGGAAGCATCCTACTAATATTTGTCAAGTTCAGTTCAACTTCCTTCCAAGAATCAAATAAAACTAAGATCCTATGATAAAGTATCGTTTAAAAGATGTTTTCAGTTGATTGAATTTTAATTGTTTGTTTCTAGATAATCGATGCTATTTTATTACTCATGTGCGAATGTTATCATTACAGTTTCTAAATAATAATTTCTACTACAAACAAATACTGTTATATGATTTATATTATTGTTGCTTTTCTTAAAGCGGCACACAAGAATTCTCTGTTTAAAACGGTTAATAACAATATAAAAAGTTTGGGCTCTGTAAGATTTTATAATGTTTTTGAGGATAAAGAACAGCTTTTTATTTTAACATGATAATAGTCTTTAACTTTTCTGATTAATTAACACATCCTTGCTAAATAACATCAATATTATACACATACAATCAGTTGACTTCTTTAAAAAAAACTAACCTTTTCAATGTTAGTATATATAAAACTATCCAAATTTTGAAAAAACTCCTCACAAATTGCTTCCCGTATGCTACGTTTTACATTTGTCAAATTCCTCCAAAACTTTTCTACTTTTTTTTTATCCTAGGTGCATGAAATGCAACAATACATTTGGCATGAAATTACTCGTGACACTTTTCATTTTTTGTACATCTTCAACTCCATTAACGTCTTCAACCCACACGCGCATCTGTCATTTATCTGCTTTCTATCACTCACCTCTTTTAGCCAACCTTCAGTTTTCCCCTCTTTTCTCGACAGGTCCACATCATCTGTTGTTGGTGAGTCATTTCGGTACCAGTACCAGATTGAAGATGCTGAATCATGTCTCTCATGCACCTGCAGCGAATGATAAGACACATGCAGAAAGCTCTTCTGCCGCCTACTCGCTCAGCGCATCCCTATATAAACCGATCGATTAGCGCTCTCATTTGCATGGGCGTTTGTTCCACACTACACACATAGTCATGGGAAAGTCCCACCGCTATCCATTTTGCTCAAAGTGCAAAGATAGCCATAATTGCACAACACACAGCCCATGATAATAGACCCACGTCACACCACCAACAGGACATGGTGTTGCAATCGAGTTTAATGGATAAAGGTTGATCGAATAACATTGTTTTTCCATCAATAGCCTGTTATTGCAGACTAGGCTACGTGTAAGCGACGTTGGTGTTGAGAAAACCCCAACCGCCAGAGCAGGAGGAAACGTTGGTTAAGTATTTCATGCACCATTTCCGCTCTGTAAAGTCCGTGGGTTAAGACGGGGAAATCCTAACCCTGTTCGGTTTGCCAATCAAGAGTGAGAGATCTCGTCTTCTCTAACCGTCATATGGCTGTTATTAGACAAACTTTTTTCACTTTCCTTATACATACGAGAGCCTTTTTTGGCCTAGTTTCCAAGCGTACCAAAACAATGCCAAATATCAGAACTCCTGCTTTGGAGATCATTCTGGTTTGTATGTGCTTTAACGCATTTCCATGCCTGTATACGAGAATGCATTGTGTTTTCTTCAGTTTATATTTCAACAATAACCAGAGTTCTCCATTGAAAGTAGGCAAAACATTTAATGTGTTTCTTTACCGTTACAACAGCACATGACTGTCAGTGTCAGAAATAATTTAGCACATCTTGGAATGTCCTGTAATGACTTTTCTTTATCGTACGTTACGACTTCAGCCATCATGATTTTTCGTGTGCTTGCAGAGTTTTCCCTCTCCTCACATGACAGAGGAAGTGAGTCAGAGATGACCTGAAGTCATCGCCCGCTCATGATGAGAAGACGGCGTATAAATAAACGCTGCCCTTTAAAAGTGCAAACATGTCAAATCTAGCATAAACACTAATGAGGATTTATAGCACTGTTTAGGATGCATAAACTGCCTTGATAGTGTTCACAATATCCTGAACAAAGAATATATAGGTACATCAATTAAATCATTTAAGGATCATTTTAAGAAATGGCATCTTTATAACCAACAATGTGAACATTGATGTTGTTTATATATCCTAATAAGCTGCCTTTTATTATAATTTTTTTAATACACAATTCTTTATTATTTTATTGTCAGTTTGTATAATTTGTTGTAAAATTTTGTTAAATATCTTTGTTATTGTTTTATTTTTTCTATTTTGTTTATTTTTTCCTCTAGTTTTTTGGCCTAATAACATCTGGCAAAGGGACTACCAATGAAAACTAGCTTTTGGGCTAATTTGGGTACATTTACATTCATGAATGTTGATTAATGTACACTGTACTTTTTGTGAAATATATATATATATATATATATATATAAACAAACACACAATATTCATGAATATATATCAGGAATATTGTATACAATATATATATATATATATATATATATATAATATATACAATATTCCTGAACAAAGGAGAAATAACAAACAGTATGCCTTATGGCTCCATAGATCATGCTTTTTTCTCTTTTGTTCAGGAATATTGCACATACATATACATACATGAATTGATGAATTGTGTTTTTTCCCTATACATGCCATATGAAATGTAAGAAAAAAATGTAATTTCTGGAATGTGTAGATTAAAAAAACAACTATATTGATTGTAGCAGTTTAAGGCAATCTTTGAAATGCTGCAAATAAACATATATTTGTTTAAATTGTATTACATATTTTATTTTATTTTTTACTTTTCTTTCTGCACTAAAAAATATAAAACAGAACAAAAACTCTATTGTAATCTATTCTAACTCTACAGGGTATGGCCCCATCAATATTTCCTGGACATGCATCAAGTCTGTTCCTGGCACCGGTCATTGTGATTTTCTAAAAATCCCTTTTAAACTTTAGCGTAATCTTTGTTTGGGAAATCAGCAGGAAAAAACATAGAAACCATGTTGGCTAAAAGGGAATTTCTATTTGACCCAGAATTAACTAACAAATAACACTTCTGTTGATGGCCATCTAACTGGAACACTTTCTTTAACCTTTAAAAATTTAAAACAAACAAACAAATAAATACAAAATCATGTAATAATTTATTTCAATAATAAATATATCTGTTTATTTATTTAATTTAATTATTTGACATTTTTATATTTTGTATGTGTAATTGTATTTATATTAATTGAACCTAATTTAATGTAATTGTTTAATACAATTAATTATTTAAATTTTCTGTTTAGTTCTCATTTTAAGAAATTTGACATACAAGTTGCCGGTAATTTATTTATTGGTGATTATGCTAATTTAAAAAAAGCATAATTTAAGTTAGGTCCATTTTTTAATTTCACACACAAATGTCCTACTGTCCATATTACTTGCCAGATCTGAAAACACAGAGTCATGGAAGCGGCCAGACCCTTTTTAGCCATACAGACAGAGATGGGCACAAATACATCAAAATGTATAAAAAAAAATTAAATACAATACTGTGTGGAAAATTTTATTTAAATACGAATACAAAATACTGTGTGGAAAAATTTATTTAAATACAAATACAAAATACTGTGTGGAAAAATGTATTTAAATACAAATACATAATACTGTGTGGAAAAATGTATTTAAATACAAATACAAAATACTGTGTGGAAAATGTATTTAAATACAAATACAAAATACAGTGTGGAAAATTTATTTAAATACAAATACAGTATTTTGAACATACACAAAATACATTTGAAATTGGCCGTCCAGTGAAGTAACACTATTAAGGCCTGTTTACACCAAGAACGATAATTATAAAGGCAACTATATTAGTGTATTTTAAGTATACAATGCAGTTGTGTCATCTGTCACTAAATGTTCAAGCTCTTTAAAGCAGAAATGATTCCGATTGGCTGTCAAATGTTTTTATCATTCATCATTTTTTGTGCTGTTATGGTTATAGTTGTGGTGTGCTATCCGCTATTAGATTTAGGATGTACTCACACTAGGGATCTGATCCGTGCTTGAGCACGATTGACCCCCAAAGTCCAGTTCAATTCATAAGTGTGACTGCTCTGTACCGTGTCCAGTGGGGTTCGTTTAACCATGCCCTGGCCCGCTTGAAGAGGTGGCTCGGGTGTGGTATGCATGTAATGTGACCGCTAACTGCGCTAGTGCATGGAGCATTTGTTTTTTTCTCGACAGGTGAGTAACACCGTGTCTACACCAGACGCGCCGCAACAGCTAAAGTCTGTCTACACTGGACGCGATAAAGCGACTGTTGAAAATCATTTTAAATTTGTGTCAATACGTCATAAAGAGAAAACGGCAGTAGTTTTCTGTCTGGGATTTGTCGCGCCGCACAGCATCCAGTGTAGACAGCATCACTGATTATAATGACTTCTATAGTATTTTGTCGCACCGTTCGCGTCCGGTGTAGACACGGTGTAACATTGGTTTTGCTTTGTTTCACAGAACTAATTGTTGCATGGGTTGCGTATGTGTGGGGCGGGGCTATCAAAATAGGGGCGAGACCCTATAAGGGTAGGGGCGTGTTTGTTTTGGTGATTTCAAATATCAACATTGGCTTCCAGAAATCGCTTACCCCACCTTTAATGTACTATTTTTGTATGCACTATTGTTATCATTATTACAGCAAACACCTTTATAACTACTTGGATATCACACTTTTCAATTAATATAATTTAGATTTACAATGGGCCTGGTTCTCATCTTATTGATGGACAGGTATTGTAGTTTGTGTGTAAAGCTGCAAACTCCACCATTATCCTCAGCTGCCTCTGTAATAATCCTGTGATATCTGTCCGTTAGCGAAAGGACAATCGCGCTTGTGCAATTAGCAGTGCCTAGTGTGAGTATGCCTTTAGAATTTTTTTTTAATTATTATATTGATTTACACTTTATATCATCACCGCCATTTATATTAAGGGGATTAGGGGAAGTCGAGGCCTAATGGTAGAGAGTCGGACTCGTAATCCAAAGGTTGTGAGTTCGAGTCTCGGGCCGGCAGGGATTGTAGGTGGGGGGAGTGAATGTCCAGCGCTCTCTCCACCCTCAATACCACGACGAGGTGCTCTTGAGCAAGGCACCGAACCCCCAACTGCTCTCCGGGAGCCGCAGCATAAATGGCTGTGTGTGTTCACTACTGTGTGTGCACTTGGATGGGTAAATGCAGAGCACGAATTCCTGAGTATGGGTCACCATACTTGGCTGTATGTCACTTCACTTTCACTTTTATATTGTCATATCGCCATAGCAAGCAGTAATGATTAAAGTTTAATAAACACATTTGACTAGTTGATAAAACCAAAATCTGACCAAAAAAATCCCTAACAAGACTGACTAGTGCTAATGCTATGTTCCCCTTGCTAGGTTTTTTTTTTTACCTGCTGAGATAGGTATGCTTTTTTCCCACAAAAGCAAGATCACCTTGTTTTAATGTTAAAGTCATGCGCATAGTAGTGCAATAACCATTTCAAGCATTTTAGTATGGTTTATACACAGCAAAACAGCATTTATTTGACTGAAAATCCAGAATCATCAACAAGCTAACTAAAGATAGCACTGTGAATGATGATATAGTTGTCAACCAATGTGATGCTACATTTTATTCAAAATTAAATATCTACGATTTTGACTTTTAATAAGATTTTCCCAGGTAAAAGCAAGAACGTGGCATGTTTGAAGAAGTACAGGAAACCAGCAGTCTAATAAAGAGGTTGACTGGCAAAAAGTATTTTATGTATTTGGAAAATACTACAATTAAATGTATTTAAATACAAAACACATTTGATTTTTTTCAAAGGTATTAAAATACAAAATAGTATTTTGTATTTCAAATACGTATTTTAAATACTGCCCATCCCTGCATACGGAAACGCTCTCTATCTGTCAATCATATTGCTTATTTAAAATGTTTAATTATAGGTCGTGTGATTGATGGCAAGTCGCCGAATTCGCTTTTAACTTTGAATAATAAAAATGACACCTGACCAGCCGTTTTGAAGAAACCGTTCTATCATCACACTTCAAACCATCCCGGAAGAAAGAAGGTTTCTCCTAATCTGATTGGTCGAGTAGAAGTTTCTACTGCTCTGATTGGTCAGAAGAGAGTCTCTTTTGCTCTGATTGGTGAAAAGCGTGCGCATGCAAGATCATGCGCTCTTGTCGTACAGTACCGCATAGCAAGCAAAATGAATGCAAATAGCTTTTACTCGAAGCGAACTTGATCTAAATCATCAGATATTTTGCGTTTTGATTTCTTTTTATTTTCAGTATCACAATCGCCTAGAGTTGAGGAGAACTGCACAAAGGCTCCTGCCTCCGTTTAGCCTGAATGCACGGAGCATCCTCTGTTCATTGAAGGAGTCTCGTTTCTTATAAACAAACATGAACCAGTATCTGTTTGTTCTTCTTTCTTTTGTGCATGTATTGGCGGATCCGGATTTTGCTAAACTTGATGGAGCCCCGCCTTCTAAAATAGGTAGGCCAAATGTACATGATATGAATTATTCTGCAATAAAAGGCGCATAATACAGTCTTGATACCGTGTTTGCAGCTGTTGTTGGAGCTGGGGTCGGAGGAACCGCTACAGCTCACTTCCTGAGGCAACATTTCGGACCGGAAGTGAGAATTGATGTATTTGAGAAAGGGTCAGTCGGGGGTCGTCTGGCCACTGTCACTGTGAACCACCAAGACTACGAGTCCGGTGGATCCATCATTCATTCCCTCAACCTGCACATGCAAGACTTTGTCCAGCAACTGGGTTAGCTGTATTCATTCACATTGATCAAATGGATCATTTAGTAATTACTGACTGAATTAATGCTAGGTATGAGCACTAGTCTTGGCAGAGACTTCTTATATTGCTCATATTTAGAGTAAGGGGTTTTGTTTTCACATCTTTCTGTTGTTTCTCTCGTTACCCGTTCACAGGGCTGAAGTACAGAAAGAGTGTGGCTGGGAAAACGGCAGTGTTCAGTGGAGAGGAGTTTATTTTGGAGGAGACGGATTGGTACCTGCTGGATTTGTTTCGCTTGTGGTGGCGCTATGGGATCAGCTTCATCCGCCTGCAGATGTGGGTGGAGGAGATCATGGAGAAGTTTATGAGGTGAGGGAAAGGCTGTAGAACATCTTTTCTAACACTGTGGAACGGGTTTGTGCAAAACATCATGGGCTGTGTTATCCAGCATGTTTTGAGGATGTTCCAGATGTTATGCATGATCTTTGTACAAAGGAGTTGTGAATGATCAAATAGCTACGTTAGATGCATCCGAATAATCCTTTTAGAATCTGATCAACATGAAAAAAATTGTATGTAGATGTTTGAATTCGACTACTCCCAGCTGGAGTAAAATAATATTTGCATAAATCTTTACATATAAATTCAAATGATTGCATAGCATTAACAACAGAACTTTCTGAAATGCATTCATCATTAAATTTGCATGTAAATTTGTTTATTTAATTAGTGACAAATGCAAAATATTTGTATCGATCATTTTGTAGATATAGATTAATAGATATCCCTATATGATATGCATTATGTTCCAACCATGAAATAATTTTTCAAATATGAATGATATGGCAAGATTTGATATTACATAAAAAAATTTTTTTTTAAATGTAACAGTAAAAATAAAAACAGTGTCCCATAAAATGAACAGGTTTTGTGGCTCCATTCAAAATGATTGACAAGATGAGCGTAACGTTTATAGTTGGATAGAGCGTTCCTGTAGTACCTTCCTGTACAGTACACTACGGCACTAGCAACAGGTTTGATTCCCAGGGAAAGTACGAGCTCATCAAATGTAAACGTGTACAGTACCTTGAATGCAATGTAAGTTGTTTTGGATAAAAGTATCTGGCAGTTGCATAAATCTAGTAAAACCTTCTCGAATGGGAATATCCCCTCGCCTGTATTATAAATAACACCAGCCACTGACTAGCACTAGCAAGTGGTTTTGATGGACTGCAATATAAAACTGTTGATATGATTTAAGTCGTGCTGCAGCATCTAGTTTCAAAACATTTCTTAGGAAAATAACTAGTTTGTGCATTCTCTGTTCATTTACAAACATAAAGACATGAGATGATTTACTTTATCATTGGGAAACCTTGACGTGTCTCACCACCATCCTCTCTTCCTCTCGTTTGCTCGCTTGCTTTAACACATATTGCTGTCCTTTTTCTGCCAGAATCTATAAATACCAGGCCCATGGCTATGCCTTCAGTTCAGTAGAAGAGCTGCTGCACTCTCTTGGGGGTTCAGGATTTATCAACATGACCCGCCGCTCGCTTTCCGAGTCTCTGTTAGAGTTGGGCGTCTCCCAGCGCTTCCTTGATGAAGTCATAGCCCCGATCATGAGGGTCAACTACGGCCAGAACATCAGCATCCCTGCGTTCGTTGGTATGCACATCCTTTTATAGGTTATTAGAATGATACGCTATATCATGCACTATTATGTTCTAAAAATAAACCCTAATTCTTTTAGTTTTAGTTTAATTGGTGAAATTATTCACTGATGGATAATCACTTAAATGACATATATTTGAACCATGAAGTAGAGTTATATAGTAATCCTCAAACATAAAATGGTTACAACAATTTCTCATAAAAAATATTTGAATGTTGATTTGTCATTTTTTTATATATATGCTTTTTTTAAAAACATAAGCACCAGTCAAAAATCTAACAGTTTGGGGTCAGTGAGATTTGTTGTTGTACAAGAATGAATACTTAATTGTTTTACGAATTATTATTAGTCAGCATGAATGCATTGCATTTATTAAATATGACTGTAAATACATAATGTTACAAAAGATTTCAAATTAAATCTGTTCTTTTGAACGTTCTATTCATCAAAGAATCTTGAAGTATATAAATAACATTGATAATAAGAAATGAGCATCAAATCAGCATTTTATGATGATTTAAAATATATTCATATAGAGAAGGTAATATAATAATATATATTTCAGCAATATAATAAGATATATTTTTACTATATTTAAAAAAGTAGCCTAAATTAGCATAAATGCTTCTTTCAAAAATAATTAAAATCTTACTGACCCCAAACATTTGAATGTTAGTGTATATTTTTACATAATAGTTTAATTTAATATATAATACTTTAAGAATTTTGTGACTGTGTGTGCATTTTTTATAATAAAAAATGAATGTTGTTGTTGATTGGTTTCAATTAATGTGTTTTGGACACATTTATAAAGAAAATAAATACATATAAATAAAAAAAGAACGAATCAAGTTTTCATGATTTGACACCTTTATTTATCTAATGAGGCTACAAGGAGAACGTTCCGAATTATCCTGAAACAAAGTGCATAGTGCATAATAACAAAGTGCATCTTAGTTGTCTTCTCACCACCCGGTTTCATGTCTGTTCTGCTTCTCTTTGACAGGTGCTGTGTCTCTAGCTGGGGCACAGGCCAATCTGTGGGCTGTGGAAGGAGGAAACAAGCTGGTTTGCTCGGGACTGCTTCAACTAGCCAAAGCTAATCTCATCCAAAGTCCAGTTACAACCATTTCCCTGCGATCCACAGGTATTCTACATAACCTTCAGTTAAAAAAAAAAACCTGTGATAATCTGGACCTCTAAATGGCTGTACTGTTCGTGGCTAATAGGCTTTCCTGGTTTTCTGCAGTATCTCTAATACATCTTCTTTTCTTCCCCCGTGATAGTAGCCACAGAATGTCACTTTGTCCCCATGGTCTCTGTCGCTTATGGGTCAGTGACAAACAAGAGTGTCCAGCAGTAAAGAATAGGAACAATCTTTTAAAGCAACTGTTCACCCAGAAATCAAAGTTTTCTGAAAAGGCCATCACCAATGGATCCTCTGCAGTGAATGGGTGCCGTCAGAACGAGAGTCCAAAAAGCTGATAAAAACATCACAATAATCTACAAGTAATCTACCCACTCCAGCACATCAGTTAACATATCTTGTGAAGAGAAAAGCTGCATGTCTGTAAGAAACAAATCCATCATTAAGATGTTTTAAACTTCAATCCGTTGCTTCCAGCTCAAATATGAGTCCTCTGTCCATGATATTGCTTTCTCCAGTGGAAAAGACAACTTGTCTGAATCAAGAGAGAAATATGGACTGTTTTACAAGTGAAAACGGTCTAAAACTGCTCTAAACAAGTATGTGGGTAGATTTTGATGTGAGAGGACAGGGGATGGACTTTTTCACTGGAGGAAGCTTTATTATGGATTTGAGCCAGAAGTTAAGATGCCTTAATGATGGATTTGTTTCTTACAATCACACAGATTGATTGGAGTGGTGTGGATTATTGTGATGTTTTTATCAGCTGTTTGGACTCTCATTCTGACGGCACCCATTCACTGATGAGCAAGTGATGTGATGCTAAATGCTTCAAATCTGTTCTGATGAAGAAACAAACTCAAACTCAGCAAATTGTATTTTATTCCTTTAAGAAGCTAGTTAAAAATACATACGCTAAGTTATTAAAAATGTACTCTTTGTTTTCATGTTGGTTTCACATGGTTTTGACAATCTTTTATGACATTTTAATGAAAATTGAATAACCACCAAGAAGAAACTGATATGTTATTTTCTTTAGACCTGTGAATGTAAACATATTTTCTAATATAATTATATAAATTATTAATTCATAAATCACGAAGTTGGACATTTTACAACTGTATATTATTTCCTTTTTTATAGTTGTTTCACTCAAAACTTTGACAATGTTACACAATACCAAATGACCCCCAACATTAATCTTAATTTAGAAAATAAACCATGTTTATCATAATGGGGATAGTATCACATAATTTGAATGTGTTTTTGAATAAATTAATAGTTAAAATCGCCAAAGATTATTGACAGTTAATGACTTTGAGTTGCTTTGCTGCCAACAATGCTGCGAGTATGAACACGCCTTAAAACGATTGATATGTAATATACGTCACATTTATGTTATAAAAAAAGCAGAATGATCTATTTATGTTCAATTTTTTTTCCTCAGGAGATTACGAGCTCACCTACGACTCTCAAAATGAAAATTCATCAGAGCTCTATGACATTGTAGTAGTAGCGACGCCTCTCCAGCAAAACATCAACTCGGGCATCTCATTCCACGGCTTTGAGCCGCAACTTCCAGAAATAGCGGGCTCCTATCACCAAACTGTGGCCTCCATCATCCACGGCTACCTAAACTGCTCTTACTTCGGCTTCCCCGACCCAAAGCTCTTCCCGTTTTCCAGCATCCTGACCGCAGACACTCCCGGACTTTTCTTCAACAGCGCCGCCAGCGTCTGTCCGGTCAACATATCCTCCGGCTTCCGCCGAAAGCAGCCTCAAGAGGCCGGCGTCTACAAGGTCTTTTCCCCAAAACCCCTGGAGAAGAGCGAACTGAAGACACTTTTTAAGTCCTACTACTCCGTGCAGGTCACAGATTGGTTGGCGTACCCTCACTACGGAAGCACCCAGGGCTTGCCGCCGGTGGAGCTGCACGAAAACTTGTACTTCCTGAATGGAATCGAATGGGCTGGGAGTGCGATGGAGATGAGCTCGGTGGCAGCTAAGAATATAGCCCTGCTGGCCTACCACCGCTGGAACAGACAACTGGAAATGATTGACCAGAAGGACCTCATGCACAAAGTGAAGACAGAATTGTGACATGTCATTATAAAGACACTGTGAAGTATGATAAGAGGCATTATACTTGTCAAACCTGTTAGAGACGGTAAGCAACCGCATGTTTTCGATTCCACACGACGCGGCTTAAGTTTTAGTTTTCCTTTTTTTGATGCAAGATGCAAAAAAGGTTGCATGTCTGCTTGTCTGCCAGATGTTTGATGGAGGCGAACAGCAGTGTGGTCTCAGGCTAAACGCGTGATCTGTATCAGGCGGCGGTAATGCGTGGGATGTTTTCTCCATTACTGACCAGCTTGATGCTTCTGTGAGCTCTCTTGTCATGAGCTAATGTGATGAAGTGAAAACGTTGCGTGGAAAGACGTGAGATTTGTTTCCATTTGTTTATGATTTTTTTATGTTTGCTGAATTCTTATAGTTTCATGATTCCAATGATCTTGTGTTTTACATGCTATGTGTGTGTAATGTCACTGGGCAAGGAAAAGTATTTGTAGAATTTTTAGCTTTGGAAACTAATTATTTATTATGATGGTTTGACTTTCACATTTCAATAAATAATGGCTTATGGTAATCTCAAAATAAGAGTTCTGCATTCTGTATTGTGCCCCAAATCTGATATTTCTACACAATTTTAATTGACTGGTCCTGACATTTTTTTGAGTTTTTTATTTATATATATATATATCAAATAATATATATTATTGTTTTTTAAGTTGTACGATTTTTGTTTTTCAAAGAAGCCTCTTATGCTCACCACGGCTACATTTATATAAAATATAAAAAAATATTCTTCAATATTTCAAAATATTCTATTTTCTAGATAATCTACACACACACACACACACACTTGTTTTCTACTGTAATTTAAAATATATGACCCTGGAACACAAAACCCGTTATATGGGTCAATTCTTCGAAATTGAGATTTATACATCATCTGAATGTATGGTTGAAGTATGGTTTGTTATGATAGGACAATATTTGGCCGAGATACAACTATTTGAAAATCTAAAATCTGAGGGTGCAAAAAAATATAAATATTGAGAAAATCGCCTTTAAAGTTGTCTTAGCAATGCATAAAACTAATCAAAAATTAAGTTTTGGTTATATTTACAGTAGGAAATTTACAAAATATCTTCATGGAACATGATCTTTACTTAATATCCTAATGATTTTTGGCATAAAAGAAAAATCTATATTTTGACACATACAATGTATTTTTGGCTATAGCTACAAATATACCCGTGCTACTTGCGATTGGTTTTGTGCTCCAGGGTCACATATCATTTATTCCTGTGATGGAAAAGCTGAATTTTCAGCATCATTACTCCAGTCTTCAGTCACATGATCCTTCAGAAATATGTCTAATATACTGATTTGCTGCTCAAGAAACATTTGAAATTATTACCAGTGTTGAAAACAGTTGTGCTGCTCAATATTCTTGTTGAAACAGTGATATCTTTTTGTACAGATTTTTTGATGGATAAAAAGTTCAGAGGAACAACATAAAAAAAATGAAATTTTTACTGTTACTTTTTTGATCAATTTAATGCATGCCGAATAAAAGCACTAATTTTATTTAAAGCAAACAAGCAAAGAAACAAAAACAAACTGTATGAAATGCCAGAAATGCCGTTGATGCATCCACATTAATGTTCATGCTCTATAGCTTAAGGCATTGCAATTCAAGCATTCCTGATGTAAAATGTTTCAATATATTAGGATCATTATAAAATACTTCATTCAAATGATTTTATACATTATATATATGTAACAATATACTGTATATCATACATATTCAGATTTAACATTTATAGGGGGGTTACACATTTGGTTTAATTGTTCGCAATGTTCTTTAGTTTGTGTGTTGCAAAACTTTGATAACATATTTCATACTGTATTCATCTGGTACAGATCAGTAGTAATTCTAAACAAAAAACATGAAATGTACTGCTAATGTCAGAAATATCAGAAGAGGGTGCTGTTACCAGATCTGAAGACATCTCTTTGCTTTGAGCTGGTGGAAAACAAAGGCCTTGTGTGTTAAAACACTGATGCTCTGGAACATTAACCATTTAAGTGCTGTCTGCAGATGCAGTGCTTCACTGAATTCAGATGCCACAGTGCTCCTATTAGTTCATCTAAAGCTTGGAGCTCACACATGTTTAGTCAAAGAAATGGGTTTATGGTGTTAATAACATAATTTGTGTTGTTAAATGCATGTAAATAGTGTCTGAATCAGTTTTAATATACATAACGTCACATACCAACCACCCACCGCACACAATCAGGATGGCAGTTTTCTATCTTTAATACTTTAATAGTTCAGTACTGGATATTCACTGAGAGCCATGCATCAAACTTCTAGTGCCAGCAGAAATCTTGAGCTGATTAGAGAACAGTCCAGCACACGCGGATCCAGGAAACAGAAGAGACTTCTTTCCTCTTCAATTGTTTGCTGAATCTGTTTACATAGTAACCCGATCATAAATATTGAGTCCATTTCAGAAGCATATCTGCTTGTGACTGTGCTGTTGTGTCCACAGAGCACTTGAGAATAGCTGGAACCACAGTTCTTTGGTAAACCGAGGCCATGAAAAACGTATGGTTATGCTTGCGGGAGTAAGTCTGGAACATCCATCCATCCATCCAATCCATCCGGATCCTCTTTAGTTTGGAAAATGTTTTCTATAATAAATAGACACAGTTTAAAGGTGCTCTCCCAATGATAAGTCACACTTGATATTTGATCTGTGTCATGTACTGTATCTCACAATTTACAACAAAATGTAAGCAGTTATATTTTGCAATGAAGCCTTTTTTTTTTTTTTTTTTTGTACGTTTTTCGCAAGTAAATTAATTTCCCTCCCAAACTGTCATTACCGTAATACATTTGCATTTTTTTCCACTATTAATTAATTCTAAATTTGAATGACGATACTCATGAATACAATACAATACTATATATATAAAAGCTTACTTACTTGTAAAATAAATGTATATATATATATATATATAATATATATATATATATATATATATATATTAGTGCTGTCAAACGATTAAACGCATCCAAAATAAAAGTTTTGGTTTACATAATATATGTATTTAAAAACACACAAATGCACGTATATATTTCAGAAAATATGTTATTTTAATATATGAAATATATGTATTTATAATATAAATTATATGAAATGCAAATATAGATATGTAAATATTTAAAAAATATATACCGTATGTGTGTGGTGTGTATTTATATATACATAATAAAAATACACAGAACACAGATATATTAGGCAAACAAAACTTTGTTTTGGATGCAATTAATCGCAATTAATCGTTTGACAGCACTAATAAAAATAATATATATATATATGCTGATTACGCAGTTTTTAAATATAATATTTATTTCTGTATTCATTCATTCGTTTTGGACTTTAGGTTGAAATATGAACTGGATGTTTTTGTAAGATTCACCATAGAACATTTATCTTTCTTATTAAAAATGCTGAACTATCAAGTATGCTGATTTGGTGCTCAGTTATTACCAATTATTAATCGTTTGTATTATCAATGTTGGAAATAATTGAATAATTTAGTGGAAACTGTGCAACAGTGCTGTGAGTGGGACAAGACTATGGAACTTTCCATGGCACGTGAAGTCATTTCCGTTTGTTTGCAGTTTACACCTGCATGTTTATTAATTATCATTTGGAAATATGTGCTCTCTCTGTGACTGACTAAAATTCCCCGAAGGCTAGTTTTTTGTTTATGCACCGAAACTCAATATTAAGCACAGTGTACATCTTGTCCTTTCATTTTTGTTTGTGGACAATGTGTTACCATGACAAAGTGGGCCATTCATTCTCTCAGAATCCCAAAGAATGCAGAGTTTGGCAACAAAACTCAAGTTTGAGAGCGCATTTGGATTTATTCTGACATCACCGTTCTTGTTCTTTCACAGCTGGCCCAGTTGATCCCCTTATTTGGACCGGCACTAAGCAACAGCCCCGTTTCATACCTGCAGATCATTACACTACAAGTCCCAAACCACCTCGCAGAGACATGGAATACTATCAGCAGCAACAGCTTGCTTCACTTAATGCTTTTCACAACATTTAAAGGAAATGTTAAATTCATCTTGTATGTAACATGTCCTGTTTCCTTGACCAGTAGATTACACTAGCAGCAAGCACTCAAACAACACAAAACCTCTTTCATCTTCTTGTAAGTTTAAGTGTGGTTTCCTTCTTAGGAGTAATAGATGCTATTGTTTGGTAAAAGGCTTGGCGTGTAAGATTCCTGCTGGCCATGCACACGGCCCTTCACAAGCACAGGCCCTCACGGATCTCAACTCGTTCATTGGGACACGGGGACGTCAAATCTTGTACAGCTAACTCTGATGAATCTTGTATGTTAAATGAACTTTTGATATGCAATGCGAGTAGTGAATATTAACTAATAAGTTTTATTATCATTAATTCATTAAACTTGATACAATAATTTCTATTTAAGACATAAACAGAATTATCAGCCTAATTTTGTCTTGTTTCAACAATACACAATGCATTCTACCAATCAAACGTCTGGAATTATTAGTTTTCTTTTTATGTTTTTGAAAGAAGTTATGCTCACTATGGCTGCATTTATTTGATCAAAAATATGGTAAAAGCAGTCATATTGTGAAATATTATTATTATTTTAAATAATTTGTTTCTGTAATGCTGATTTGGTGCACAATTATTTTCAATGAATGAGAATGGTTCATATTTTTATGGTCAAAATGTTGTTGCTGCTTAATAATTATGTGGAAACTGTGAGATATGTTTTCTCAATATTCTTTGATGAATAGAAAGTTAAAAACAGGATTTATTTGAAATATAATCTTTTGTAGTATTCTAAATGTATTTTCCTGTCAATTTAATGCATTCTTACTTTATTTCCTTATTAACCCAAACCTTTGAATTATATATCATAGTTTCCACAAAAATAATAAGCAGCACAACTTTTATATTAATTATATTAATTAATAATAATAAATATTTGTTGAAATATCTGAATGATTTCTGAAGGATCATGTGACACTGAAGTCTGGAGTAATGATGCTGAAAATCCAGCTATGCTTTACAAATATTACATTTAAAATATATTCAAATGGAAAACTCTTTTAAATTATAATACTATATTTTACAACATTACTGTATCTAATAAATGCAGCCTGTGTGAGCATATAAATATTTAAAAATATTAATTATTACAAACTTGGGATCAGTAGTGAAAAAAAGACTAAATTATCAGAACATTTATTTGTGAAATATGAGATTACTTATTTGTATTGTGCAATACCATGTAAAACCGATGATTGCTGCATGTAACTTTTGCATTTGAACTTTAAAATACAGTATATAACTTTAATTAAACTTATTCAATCAGCGTATTTATTATATTAGTTGTATCTGCATTTCTAAGAGGAACATGGATGTATATTCAACTTTATTCAAATTAATTAGTGCTGTCAAACGATTAATCGCACACAAAATAAAAGTTTTTGTTTGCATAATAGATGTGTGACATATGAAGGCAGAGACAGCAGGTAAGTGATATAACACAGAGGTGTATGGACAGGATCGCGAGGAGCACAATGAACAGTCCAGTGGTCTCAGCTCAATACTGAGAGGTGGTGTATGTCCTGCAGGTTTGTGAGAGATGCGGGACCGGGAACAGAGGAGTGCGCCGTAGGAGACTCGTCGGAGGATCTAGGGGTAAGGACGCATAGGTGAGGAGTCTGGCGTAGTTCAGGCTAGTGAACGGTGTCGATTTGTGCTACCCTGTCAGATTTCGCTACCTCCCATTCAAACAGTGAGCATACAATTCGACAACGAAAAATGCTACCTGTTAAATTATGTTTTATTAATGTGTACACCTACCCTTACAGTAATTCATATATATTAAATAGTGTTGTTCAGCGTGAGAAAAGGATACAATATTGATGTGCGCATGCGCAGTAAACCGAGGTAGGAAAATCTGACGGGTAGGATAATATATCAGGACACCTGTTGGTGAGTGAGTGAAAGGAGCGTGCTTAAGAATGGTGACTTGATTGGAGACGGCAGGTGCAGGTGATCTGAACTCAAGTGATGGTGACTGCTAACAGCTGTGAGGCGGGGAGGATTCTGGGATATGGAGTCCAGAGCTGGTGACTGTGACACCCTGACAGGAATGTGTGTTTTGTGTATATTTATTATTTATACATAAAACACAAACATACAGTATATATTTTGAAAATATGTATGTCTATCTTTATATTCATGTAATTTATATTATAAATTAATATATAAACATAACCTATTTTTCTGAAATATATACATGCATGTGTGTGTATTTATATATACATAATAAATATACACAGCACACATACATATATTATGTAAACAACATTTTGTAATTTGGATGTGATTAATCGCGATTAATCATTTGACAGCACTAAAATGAATACATGCATGGGGAAATAATATTAGCCATAATCAAAATGATGTTTGAGCTTTACAATAGTCACTCTTCATCTCAAACCTTCATCAATAAAAGAAGGGTTTTACCATTTCAGCGATATTGACATCATCATAAATCCACCACAGAGGCTTGGGATAAAACTTGGAGCTCTTTTGAAACCATCTATTTTTTTCATTTATTATTTAGTAATCGCATTGTGTTAAACTGATTTAAAACACACTCATAAAAAAAAAAATAATTTCCCCTCCCATCATGCTTTGCACAGGGCTGGATAAGGACAGTTCTTGAAATAAAATGTTATTTTTAGCATTTTTTCTTAGATGATAAAAAAAAATGCTCTTTTATGTTTGTATTTAAAAGAGTTTCTGGTGTTAGTGTTTTGGGGGGTTGACATTGTGGTAAAGTGTAGAACATGTGCTCGGGTCGAGGACCTGCTAACATGAAGCTAAGTTGTTAAAAAAATGAAATAAAATAAACTAAGGGGCATGCTATGCTTAGGAATGGATAATGATCAGATCCAACGAATATCATCTGATAATTCACTAGTGCGGATGTATGGAAGTGTGGATAATGCGCTAGAAGTTCCTTGTTAGAGTAAGATACGAATCCAAATTTTTTTGTTGTATGTCTGTGTGAAAAAGATCAAAAAGAGGCGCTCTGGCGACTGACCTAGAGGCTGTATCCTTGTTTAATTTCACCTGCTTGGAACATGAACGAGTTGTGGTGGTATGGAATATTTTTGAGGTTTACACACAGCCCTTAGTTTAACAAGCATAAATAAATAATTCCAGCAATGTATCAATTTAATTTAATCTATATTTGATCAAATTGAGTAGGCTCAACTCAATTACATTTCATCGCATTCATTTGTTTTTTTCATGAGTTGGGTCTACACATATTTATTAGATGGAAATCCTGCCCTCAATTAAATTGAGTTAATCCAATTAATTATTTTATTGAGTGCAGCAAACAGCTCTTCACACTCTGCTTTTGTGATTTTTGGAATATTGTTATTAAGAGAGAACAATAAATCAGACAATAACTCAGCATGTTTCAGCATGCTAACAGATATCAAGATCAGAAACAAGTATTTCTTACTCTCCGAATCAGTCACAAAATGCAATCATGTATGCTTGCACCAAGATAAATAATAATATTAATTGAAAAAAAAATACTGAGAAAAAGAGACAACATTTGCACATACAAACACTACAAACTGAGAGGGAAGAAAAATAAACCAGGGGTGAGGGAAGTGCAAATACCAAATACTAAAAAGTGGTTATAGAATACATTTATTTGTAATTTTAAATGTACATTTGTATTAATATTTTATAAGTATTTATGTATTTATTTCATTTGTTCTCTAAGGACTATGCATGCATATTATATGAATACTACTGTTGCATATGTTGCATAAAAAAGTCACTCCGGGCATTCAATCAAACTACTTTAGTTTCACCCTGGATGCTTCTCCAACATCCCTGAAGAGAATACTTGCTGTCTGCTTTTCCGTCATAACCAGGTCAAAAAGCTCAGTTTTGTAACATTCATATAATGACACAACAAAGCTAGCACTAATTTATTAAAAAGCCTTTAAGATCGCGAGAAAGGCATTATATTAATTGCAACATGTTATAACATAATACCAATACATTTATAATATAGTTGAATATCGTTGAATATTGCAGGAAAATGTTCCACACAGGTCAGCCCAAGGTATTTAAATGACTTGTTTTGGGTCCAGAACGAACGCTCGTCTTGATTGGCCAGAAGGGAAGCACGTGACAAGGCAGTCACGCGCTTTCCAGGAACCCGTCAGGAAGAAGATAAACAAAACAAACCAGAGAGGAAGACGGCGTGGATTGAGAAGAAATGACATTAAGTTTTCCTAAAGACGGATAAAATTGGAATTACAACCTTTTTTTGTACTAGTACATGGGTAGCTTAAAGGTGAGTCATCTTTCTGACTATGCCAAGGCTGTGAAGTGTGTGAGGATAGTTGTTTAGGGATGATAAAAACATTGTCTCTTGGAGTTAGCTCTCTGGCTAAGTTTCGCTAGCAGAGGGGAGGGACACGGAGGCCATAGTGTGAAAGCAGCGCTCTAGTTCCTCTATAAAGACTACATGTTCTCGACTGTTCCCTTCGCGGATGCAGCGATATGCTGTGTGTTTTTGCAGCTTGAGCTGCCCGTTTGTCCTTTCAGATCAATATTTTTTCCCGTGGTTGCTTAGCTGGCCAGTCATTAGTGCTGAGTAAGGGCAAGAGATGTTGCTTGTTAGCGTTCAATTACTCGAGAACTTCTAGAACATTGCACCTTTTAGAGATCTCCTTCAGTTGACACGCCCATGTCCTTTATTAATAAGCTGATGATATAAATCAAGTGTATTACGTATAGGTTCTCAGAATTAAAACTACTGTTCTAAGAGAAACTCTCCTTTATTTGCTGGACATAAATGATTAGGCTGTATCTCTTTGGTTTTATGAAATCCCTGGATGAACTTGGAAAGCCTAGTCATGCATTTACAGCATTCAGCGACATTTCAGTCCATTGATTGAAAGTGGCGTATATCTGTTTATCAAAAATATGTTACACTAAGATGATCTGATACATGTATGAGGTGATTTGTAAACTTTTTTTAATTTGTATTCACAGATTATTGTATGATGCCTTACTAGAATGAACCCCACTAACGTTAAGTCTGTAAGGGTACACGCCCCCATCAGCACGATGCAAAGTGAAATTGAAACACGGTAGTCTGCGGTATCTAGACTGCCTTTGATAACTATCTGAAATGATTTTAAATTGTTTTGATTGTGCATCAAACGAAACTCGAAAGCTTTAAAACGCAGTTTGTTTTCCGTTTGAACGAGTCGTTTGATCGCAAAATGATTTTCATTTGCCAGCTGCTTTGTGAAAACTTCAAAATTGAGTGCAAACTAAAAGTTTATGAGGAGATAATGTTTTGCATTCCATCTGTTTACGTAACATGAGGGAGGCCTGCAGTGTTGTTTGTTGCTCGTCGACTCAACCAAGCGCTACGAGGCGGGACGTCTATGCGTAAATGTGCTTGATTGACATCGAGTAGGTGCAATCGTTTGGTTGCGGAGGCGGGCTATGAATTTGCATGCAGCCAATCAGAAAGCGCCATTACGTGGGCGTTGGCGCAGAATCGCAACGGGTTAGGTTGACGCTATTTGTTTTTGAAGGGGGCCATGTTGAGTTCAGGGTGTTGTGAAGTGTTAGTAGGTCAGAATATAATATGATCTTGGCCATAATGCGCAAATTAGGTTAAGCGTTTAAGTGCCATTCATTTGTATCTGTTTCATGCAGATGTGTCTAATCGGCGAGGTCTCAGAACTGTAGAAATGTGAGCAGACGAGAGCTGTTTATTAGTAGGTCATTCATGTAAACATTGCAGGGGTGGTCATCTATAGGACAGATGGCATTACATCTGCAAGGTTATATTTGCAGTTTATTATTACAAACGCATGTGGAGCCAGATGAATAGACAAACAGGGTTTGGTTGGGACTTCATTCAGAGTAGATCAGCTGATGTGTTATGGCTGCAATTTACTTTCCTTGTCATGAAATATTAAAGTGCTAAAAGTCGAACAGTCATCTCTGAACTACAGCTTGTATTTTGTTTCTTTGGTAAAGGTTCATCCTAATTTGAATAAGTGAGCAATTATGTGTTTTAATTAGTTTAGAAATTAGTAAATAAAAATAGTTCACATCAAAATGTACTTTTATTTATTATAAATGATAAACAAACACACACACACACACACATATATATAATTTTTACCCGTACCCGTTATGCTGTTTTTGCTTTGCAATATAAAATAAGAAATTTCTAAAAAAAAATTCATACAACAAGAGTTTATAATGTCTGTAATAGAGATGAACGAGTGTATATTGCTGATATCAATTACACAGATTTTTTTTAATCAATAATAAAAACAAAAATTCATTAGACGTGTTCAGTTGATGAAAATAGTTTCTGAACTTTATTAGAAAATTAGTAAAATATAATAATTACACGTTAATGTTTTGTAATATTACAATAATTAAAATAAATATAAATAGTCAAGCTTCATTACTATTAACTGCTTTAATATTTTGAAATGTATAAATAATGTAGAAGGAGTAAGGAAAAAATGGATCGAAATAAAATCAACGTAATTTCTCTGTTTTTAAATATGTACGTATCCACGTCCCCACATGTTAAAAAATTATATATTTGACTTTACTCTTATGTTTCTTTTGCTCTCAGCTATTTCATCAAATTAATTTAGTAAGAACAGAGAAATGTTTGGAAAAATATCAAACCAAAAAACGGCTATTCCTTCACATTCGTTGCACTTTTTATCCAGTTTTTGCACAGTGTGTTTTCTGAAACAAGTGCTCAGATGATCAAATGCAATTTTAGTATTTTTCACATTAACAGTTGATCTTAACATGATAATAACATGTTGCAATAAACTCTATGTTGGTCCATGTCCTGTTACATTTACTTCGAGAAAGCCATTCAATGCACAAACCTTGTTCATTAGTCAACCAGAAAATAATAACGCTAGAAAGGAGCATTTTGCTTAATATATGCACCATTTCAGTTGTGTTTCAAAGTCCTCCTGTTGTCCTTGAGGGCAAGACTGAGAGCCAGTGCTGTTGCCATCTCAGCGAGCAGAAACCTCTGACATTTGCAGAGTAAGGCTGTGCATTTGAAGGCTGGACTGCAGAATGCAAGCTTGTTTGTAATTAACTCAGACTCAGTCCTTTTTAAGGTGCAGACAGACATTGGAGCTAATAAGACGTTAAATATGAATTGTAATAAGCTCTAGACAAGCTCTCTCTTGTCATACTTCCTGTGTATTAGGCAAAGTCTTTCTGTAGCTTTAGCACAAAGGCCACCAATTTGATCACAGCACGCCTACGCTTAAGATTCTTTAGCTTGTGCATAACAAAGCGGCGGCCTGCAAGTGCTCACTGCTAAAAACTAGTATGGCCAAGTTAAGTTTTAGATTTATGAACATGCAAAACTTTTATATAGACAAAATCTGAATATTGCATATATTGTTGTCATGATAAAATATACTTTATTTTTTAAATATTGATTACTTTAATTTAAAACCTCTTTGGTAGTTTCAAACATTTCTGTTTAGTACAACTACTTCATTTCTGGTAAAAGCATTCAGTGCACCTTACATACGAAGAGTTTTTTTTAAACAGATAACTTTTTGTTATCTATTTTATTTTTTTCAAAAACTCTTTTTTTATTTTGTAACCTAGTAAAAAAAAAACTGCAGTTTGATTGAGTTTAATTGAAATGGACAATGAAAAAACATGATTTTTGAGAATTGTTAAAAATAAAGTTATCTGTTCTTGCAAATTAACTCTTCATATATTATTTTACTTTTTATGATTTTCAGTTAATGTGATTTATCTAAAAATTGCTTTAGTTGAATTTTGCCTAATAATTAAAGTAAATAAATAATAAATCTCTAATGTGTGTGCATGGTCCAGAAGAATAACCCTTATTGGCCTTTGCACATAATGCATCGCGTTCTGTTTTACCAAGTTTAATGTGCTGTATGCACATTAATCAATGTTTATATGAGATGAAAATAAATAAAACCTGTCTGTCATATAAAGCGATCATGGATTAAATTAAACTGCTTGATTCATATAGATTGCTTTCAATGGATGAAAGATTTGCGTTCCAAAGATGAAAAAAGTCGTATCGCTACATTTTTGGGAAAATGTAAATGTGATTTTTGTTAATATTTTATTCAATGTGTTGGATCAGTGGTTCCCAGTTGGTTAGAAAAGCAATATAAATTAACTTTAAACAGGAGGAGAAAGTGATGCCTGTGTCTTTCAATAAAAGTCAGTCAAATTATTAATCTCTTGCTTGCTAGAAACCAGACAAATGAGGCAAATACAGGTTGCATGACATGCCTTTGTCTTCCTAAAAGATAGGAACATGGCAAATGAACGAACAAACTGGACTACATTAAATACAGATTCGCTTGCAGTGAGGGGAAATATGGTTTGTGTGGACCACAATGTGGTTGCTGAGAGCATCCAACCAACTTGAATTCAAGAGAAATTTAGAAACCAAAGCTTTTATTTATTTTATATAAAAAATGAACAATTATACTAGTACATTTTAGAATTTTGTTGCAATATTTTTTTGTTTATAAACAATGCTTTGGTGTGTCAGGTTGCCGCTTGGTGTCCACACGATGGAGCGTTGCTGTATTTGTCTCACTCAAAGAGCACTGGTAATAAACTCTTTACTAGTCTCCTTTGGCCCACAGTGATGTGTCCTGTGCTTTGTTTGAACTGTATGTGTACGAGCCACTGTGTTTGGCTTTTCAGGAACTAGGCGACTGCAGCAGATTGTAAACATACTTGACCGGAAACAAGTGACCCATATTATTTTAAATTGGAAGTATGTCATGACACTGAGTGCAAATAGTCCCACAAAAGGGTTGATTTTGAAATCAAGAGACACTACAAGTACATGGACAGGCTCATATATCATCCATTATGTATTATGCGATCCATTATGGTTTACTTTACAGGTGTGTTTTATAATATCTGAGGTCAATGTTGCTTTGATTTGTGTCATACAGATTGAAGTGCATAATAGTTAGTGCTAATGAGAAGTCGTCAGTGAATGTGGTCTGAGACAGTGTAAGGAGTTTTAATAAAAGTAACTTCCTTTTCACCTTGTCAGGCAAATCTTGGCTTCGTTCTCAGCTAACAAGTTGAGTTCCAGAGAGATGGTCAGTGAGCACTTAACCTGGGTCCTTACCTGTTGGACGTGTTCGTATTGAGTCCGATTCAGAACAGAACCTGTTCAACTGATTTTTTCTTGAATCTAACATTGCTAATACTACCAGTCAAAAACAATAGGCAGCACAACTGTTTTCAGCATTGATGATAATAAAAATGTTTCTTGTGCAGCAAAGCAATGATTTATGAATGATCATGTGACACTGACGATTGGCATTATAGCTGCTGAAAATGTAGCTTTGCCATCACATGGATATATTAGATTTTAAAATCTATTAAAATAGAAAACCGTTATTGGAAATTGTAATAATATTTCACAACAGTACTGTTTTAACTTTATCAAATAAACGCTGCCTTGATGAGCATAAGAGACTTCCTTAAAAAAAACATTCAAAGATTTTAAAGGGATAGTTCACCCAAAAATTAAAATGACATGAATTACTCACCCTCAAGCCATCCTAGGTGTATATGACATTCTTATTTCAGATGAATACAGTCAGAGTTATATTAAAAAATATCCTTGTCCTCGCTGATAGCCTTGTAGTTAGTTCGCCGACATGAAGCGCCTCCGGCGACCCGATTCGATTCCAGTCCTTTGCCAATCCCGCTTCCCGCTCTCTGCCCTATGCTTTCCTGTCGTATTTCCACTGTCCTATCAACAATAAAGGCATAAAAGCCCCCAAAATAGGCTGGCTCTTCCAAGCTTTATGATGGCAGTGAATAGGGGTTGAGATTTTTAAGCCCAAAAAAGTGCATCGCTTTGCTTCAGAAGGCCTTTATGAACCCCCCAGAGCCGTGTGGAGTACTTTTTATGATGGATGGATGCACTTTTTTAGGTTTAAAAATCTCGACCTCCATTCACTGCCATTATAAAACTTGGAAGAGCCAGGACACTTATGTAATAAAATGAAATTATTATTATTTTATATTTTTTCCAGTAACTATTATTTTTTTTTTAACTCTGATTGTATTAGTCTGAAAGAAGAAAGTCATATACACCAAGGATGGCTTGAGGAGGGTAAGTTAGTCATGGGGTAATTTAATTTTTGGGTGAACTTTCCCTTTAATGACCCCAAACGTAGGAACGATAGTGTGCATTATATAATTGTATTACATTAATGGAAATATCTTCTTTTAGCTAAATCAATACTAATTCAATTTTGATTTTGTGATTTTCCCCTCTGAGGTAAACCTTTACAAAATCAAACTGGGATTTGATTGGCTAACCTCATAATCCATCAATTGCCATTTTGAAATGACGTTTTGCGTATTCAGTGCAAAACCATAATTTCAAAAGCACCGGTATCATGTTTCCTCTAATCTATAGTCTGTTACTCCCAGATCCTATCCTTTCATCAGGGACTTGTATTCATGAGAACAATGCTTGTTTACTACACAAGATAATCAGTATCATCTGCTCTGTTTCTCTTTCTCTCAGTTCCATCTGTCCTTCTGTATTTTCACATCGTCAAACCTGTTGCTGTTTGTCCTTTGTAGGCTAGCATATCAAAATGAATATTGGTAAATCAGAATGTAGGTCTGCTGGGTAGACTAGACGTTCCTCCACATTGCCCTCCTTATAGCAATCGTGCTGAGATGAGTTATCACAACAGGTGGATCTATATTTTGGCAGGATTGCTCATACAGAGAGCCTGTGCCTCTTCCTCATTTCGGTTTCCAAATGCAGATGTCTGACCATTCTTCCAGACAACCCAGCCCCAGTTTTGACCGATGTCCATGCTGGTTGTTGTAGGAGTGCTCGATGCAAATCCGTAGTATTATTGCTCATACTTATGTGCTGTTCACACTGACAGCAGGTTTGTCGCTGGAACCTGTTCACTGTACCTTTCACTGCGTTTAAGTTCCTACATTCCTATTCCTGAATTCACCAATCCAAAGATTCTATTCCCCCGCAGAATCCTATCCTTCTTCCACCCCAAAGCTATGAAGAGCTGCTGGGATGATGTATGTTTGTTGGCCAAAACCCAGAAACAAATTTAGCACCTATCACCTATTCACCTATCGGTTGGATTGTCCTGAACTCAATGTTTTTTTTTATTAGTTTTGGGGTAAATGCCTGAAATAAGGTCTCTGGTTAACACAAACTCAAGATATTTTTGTTTTATTCTGTAACATAAACAAAACAGTGTTTTAAAAAGTTTAAGCTTTTTAAAGTTTTTTTTCAATAGTCTTGAAAAAGTTAATGGGACTACAGAGGTCTGGGCAATTAAAAGTCAAACAGTGAACTCCTCTACTTACTAGTTCACATTTACAGACGCATTGTTTATAATGGCACTCTTACTATTCAAACTCAAATTTCAGGGACAATGTTTTTTTATACAATCTTAAAGCATGTGACTGTGGTGTAGTTCGTTTATATCCTACGTTTAGGTTTTTATGTTTGACGATTGCATTTAGGCTTTAATATTCATAAAATTGTGTTCAGTTGTGATTTATTAGCATGAATAACAAAACATGTAAAGGCTGGAATACACTACACAACTTTGTAAATCTAAATAAAGCAAAATAATCTTGTTTTTTGTTTGAAATAAAATGATTCCCCATTGGCAGATTATTTTGCATGTTCTAAGCAAAAACTCACTTAATTTTGATTTTTTTTTTTCTGAAAACAAGACAATAATTTTTACTTGTCTAGAAAATCCTTCTTGATTTAAGATTTTTAGATATTTTGGCTGGAAACATGACAAAATCTAAGTAAGAAAAGCATTTTTTTAGCAGTGTTTATGCAATAATCTAAAAGCCAATGGAGAAATCCGGTTGGGTTTTGGTGGAGGGAACAAGGTTGATGCTAACTTCTGGTTTGACCTACAAAAATACATCTTCACTGTAGCACAATATTCCATTGACATAGACGGGGGGTTTATGAGTATTCAGTTAGGTGCCTGATTAGTATTAATTGGTGATCGTGAAAATATTTTAATGTATTTTAAGTGGCATGTATTACTATAGCTAAAAGGCTAAATGTTTTCTGTTCTTTGTGCTTTGTTTGCCTACTAGCTTAGCATAAAACAAGGTATCTTATGGCGACAAACTCCATATCCATTTAAAAAGTAGCCTATGTTCTTAAAAGCATGAATGTGAAAATACAAGTTTCCCACTTGGGATTACAACATTGTGATGGCATTCATATGTGTTTAGCTCATAAATACAATCTTTTTTTACATGACTTGAATGCACCACATGAATCTGGGCGTACTAATTAATTTACATACTGTTTATATTTGGAAAGTACGTATTTTCAGATGCTGTGACTGTTTTATTTTTGTTCAAAATGTGCATTATGAAGAGAAAGCTTTTGTATTTAAATTACAGCGGTGTGTAATCTCATATGAACAAGAGTTATGAATGCTTGAATCAAACTCTCGGTATCTTGCAGGAGATGTCAGCCCATAAGCTCTGCTGACTTTACTCCATTTAGTACTCCATCGTTGTTCATTTGCATGAAGTTAAATTTAAAAGGTAAACTCCCACATCCTGTTGTCAGTGGTTAATGTCGCTCATGTTGTCGGAAACTGGGAGCTCTCATTGAAAATGAATGACTACAGGTCTCTTTGTCGCTGTACATTTCTTTAATTGTGAACTCTTTAAATGTTTTTTTTTTGGGGTTAGCAAAAATAATAATATTTCAAATTGTGTGGCTTGTTGAAGAGGCTTGGCCAGTAAGTAACTACCCTAGCAACTCCTTAGAAACCACCCAGAACACTATAGATACCTCTTAGCAATGTGCTGAAACCCAACCAGAACGCCCTAACAACCAGTCAAATGTTGCACCACTCACATTTTCTATTTTCTTTGCAGAGGTTAAAAATCGAGATCTTTTTTGTAGGCTATCGGTGAGTAAGCAGTAGAATAGTGGAGCGCTGAAGGGAAATGTTTTTTTTCTCACTCTGGTTCTGTGGGCTGTATGCAAACCCTGCCGTGCTCAAAGCCAAAGGGTGATAAGACGCTTATTTGACTCGCTCGGTGCACCAGGAGGAAATGATGTCATCAAGCACAAGAGAGACAGGATTGTTTTGCTCGGCGCTGAAGCTGGCCAGCACAAGCCTCACATGCTCCGACGTATTTCTGTTGATTTGCTATGCAAAGAGTGTCCAGCGTTTTGGGTCTTGCTGCCTATGGCTGTCTGTCTGTCGAGGGGAAAGGGTTCCGCCGATGTTGTTTTAAAAATAGCCCTAGTGTTCGATGCTCGTGCACTATTGCCTCCCATCAATCTGACACGATTTAGGGTTCCCTTCTGTTCCTCCATGGATCTCAGGCAACCTCCATAACTTTTTCGACCATAGCTTGTTTAGGAAAACCCGTTTTTCTGCGGATGTTTGCAGATGCAAAAAAGCATTGATGTCAATGAGACGAACCTGTCTGTGGCTGTTCTAATGTCAGCACACAGTTGTTTTTGACAGCTGATTCCGCTCAGTGTTTCATAGCCTGTGCCAGTTCACAGCTTGTAAGTGACATTTTGTTTATAGACTTGCTTTACCGGACTGTGCAGGCCAAGTGTCCTGTTTTGTGCACCGATGTTTGTGCAGATAGTGTGTGTTATTGTAACGTTTGTGCTAGCTAACTGCTCTCCTGCTCTGTTTTCTTTCCACAGACAAGAGTCAAGTGAGGAGGACAACTCAGCCACACTTAAATGTGCTGTGAAAGCCTCCATATTGAAAACCAGAACTCCTTTTATTATTATTATTTTTTTTTACTGCTTAAAATCAAATTTCCACCAGAGATTGACAAAAAGATAGGGCGACTGAGACAGGGGAGGTGGCAGAAAAGTTTCCATCAAGGAACTGAAGATCTGTGCTCTGCAATGCCTCAGGTATGGGCCTTAGTAGTTCAAATTGTTGGTGCCCGTTGAAGTATTTTGAAATAGGTGTCATGGGATGCTTCTCTTGCTTTCATCTTACAGCCCGGCATAAGCGGAATGGATCCTTCCTTTGGGGATGCCTATCAAAACTGCTCTTTTACTGACCAGGCACTGACCAGCACAGACCTGTTGGCTAGCAGTTCTGACCCAGATTTCATGTATGAACTGGTGAGTTCATACCCACAGTATTACTGCTCCATTTGTATTCATATCTAGAGGATTTTCACACTACAGAACCTACACTCGTGGAAAAACATGATATTGTAGCGTTGTACTAATTTGTTCCTTTGTTTTAGTTCAATCATAGCTTAATTTCACTCAATTAAAATGAGGGAATGAATTGGTGACTGCACTTTATCTAAAATGGGGAAAGAGCTATAAAATGTGGCCATGAATTAATAAGTAAAAAAATAAGTATTTTTACTCACAATTTCTGCTGTATAAAATATTTTAGAGCTTAGCATAACCAGAAAATTGTATGCTCTTTATGAAAATCACAGAAGTCATCTTGGGGCCCACTTGGAAGTTTTTCTATGGGCCCCAAGCATTGTTCATTTTATTAAATTTAATAAAAATGTTCAGCCCATAACGATTACACATTGTGCCATCTATAGAGTGACAGTATACTTGTCCATTAAAATTACTAACCTTGTAAATGCACTGAATTAATTACAACCCAAGGTCTAGACAGTGTAAACCATGGAACAAGATTACGCAGGGTTATGTTAATGACACTGGGTTTTTAATTTTAAGTGTGAAAACCCCACCAGTTTCTTTAGTCTGCTGTACAAAGTTGAGTTACATTTTTGAATGTTTGCAGGATCGGGACATGACTTGTCGCCAGAGCCCTAGAGGAGATATTTTCACAGTCGGGGACTGCAAAGACTTTGACAGCATGGATCATCTACCTGAGCTGGTAGATAATGACCCTGCGTACAGCTCAAACTTTGAGCAGTGGGACACGTACTGGGAGGACTTGACTAAGTACACTCACCTCGCCAGTTGTGATATCTGGGGCACCAAGGAAGTGGATTTCTTGGGCCTCGATGACTTTTCCAGCCCTTACCAGGATGAGGAGGTGATAGGTCGGACACCCACCCTGGCCCAGCTCAACAGTGAGGACTCACAGCCAGTTTGTGACACTCTTTACCATCCGGACTTGCTGGTGGGTCAAAAGCAGCTTTTGTTTCCACCTCAGACCATGGCCAAGAAGCCCAACAAACTCTGCAGCTCTGCAACCAGCGCCTCATCAAGCCGCAACCCTCTGCCGGACTTCGCAGAGGGATCCCAGAAAGCTACCTGGCCTGTTGCCTCCAGCACTGACACAATGGCCAAGGCCCAGCTTCAGGGCCCTAGCAAAGCCTCGCCTGCACTTCTGGACAACATGGATTACGTTCGCAAAGCTAAGGTTCGCATCAGCGTACCACGTAAGCCTTTTGTAGAGAGCTCCACCCAGATTAGCGTTTCTGCCTCGCATCTTATCCAGGAGCATGAGTCGTCAGCTTCGCAGGTCAGTGAGGACCCAGTCATTGTCGCTGCTAACACGGCATCCTCCATTAGCAGCGAAAAGAGAGCGGAGACTCCTAAACGAGAGGTACAGACCAGTCCTGGTCCAGAAATAGGGACCCTGAGGACTGTGCCACAGAAACTCCACTTACCTGCAGCTGCCGGCAGTGAAACCTTGCTCACCGTGAGTGCCCTTGGATCCGACGCTTCTGCCGCTGACAAAAAGAAGGAGGAAGAGCACAACTACTCATTATTCTTAACCAGGGCCAGGCTGGCAGGGAAGGCAACTGCTGACATGGAAGAGGAGGAAGAAGAGGAGGAAGAAGGTGAAGAAGAGGATGAAGAGGAGGAGGCAGAGGGATTGGATCTAGATGATGAAGACCACGATGAAGACCATGATGAAGGGTTTGGCAGTGAACATGAGCTCTCGGAGAATGAAGACGAAGATGAAGAGGATGAGGATGAGGACTATGAGGGCGACAAAGACATTAGTGACGTTAGTGACGCGTTCTCCGAGCCAGGTGCGAAATTACTTGTTTTCTTGATGCTGTTGTAGCCGAATGCATAAAAATTAGGGATGCATTGATAATGATACCTGTATCAATACATGCTGTGCTGTACATTCAAAACACAAAGCATCAGACTTTCGGAGGTACAAAATTGAATGCCACCAAGCGAGTACACAGTACATTTAGCACAAATAGACCTACAACTGAGTGAGCAGGAAGAGAGAGTGTATAGCGTTAATTCTACTAGAATGTCATTGCTCTCGAGTAGCATTAGGAATTACAGTTCATTTTACTTGGACAGTGCATTGTAAGGTTGTGTGCAGAACCAAAGGGAAGTGAAAGTAACAGATTATCTTTCCCAATACCTTGTTAAACATAAAAATTACTTAAATAACAATAAATTATTGTGATGCCACCCAAAAGCAAATGCATGTATAGGTTCTTAAAGGCGTGAATCTCTTCGTGATTTTTATTATTAATTTTTTTGTTTGGAGTGGCATTATGGAGCTAATAATTTTAGACATTTTAGACCATGGGGACCAGAAACTGTTTAGTTACCTGTATTCTTCTCTTTAAAGAGATGGTTCATCTAGAAATGAAAATTCACGTTGTTCCAAAACCATAAGATATTAAACCTCAGAGATTTCTGTCCCTCCAGTAAAATTCCTTTTTTAAAAAGACGTTGCAAAGTAATCCATACAGATTGTTTGGTTTAATCAGAATATTATGAAGAGACTGGACTGCTTTTTAAGATGAACCGATTTGATTTAGGCTTTTATTCACATATAAACATTGATCAACTCGCATACATAAAGCACATCAAATATGGTAATCAGAATCTCAACCGTGCTTGCTTGATGTTCAACAGTAAACCTCATTGGTTCTCGTGCATCATACAGGCATGTTTGAGTGTCCGTTTACAACATTTGATGTCTATGGAATGCCCCCATGTAGATAGCTAAGTAAATTTGTAATTATTTATTTATTAAATTGCAATATGCATATTTTATCATGTAAAACTCTTTTGACCAGTACATATTATTAGTTGCAGCAGTTTGCAATTTCAGTTTTGGATTTGTCAAATAGTGCAGACCTAGTGATGCCAGCTAAGATGACAGAAAACATTTAGATAGGGAACTTTGAAGTATGATAATTTGTCAAACTCGTGTCCAACTCCACCCATCCTGGTGGAAACTGAGGAGACCCAAATGTCCACCTGTCAAAAACCAGAATTGGCAGCGCCACTCACTAGACTTTTTTTTGTCTTGCAGTGTTTTGTTAGCTAGTCATCTTAAATGAAGCGTGAAATGGAAAAAAGTTTTTTTTCAGGTTGGTCTAAAGAATAGCAAAAGTTGTGTTTGTAAACATTGTAATTTTACCTATTGCGTTATTCTTCTATAGTCTCCTGTAAATGCTGTATAAGTTGATGAAATTAATATTTGATGAAAATAATAATCATCAGTTTTACTGGACTGTACTTAAAAAATTATAGCATTACTGAAATACTGTCTGATATACATAACATCATCAATACCAAAAGCAGTACTCATATTTGGTATTGTGTACATCCTTAATGAAAACTTGAAACTATGAAGCTACTAATATCTCGAGCGATCCCTTGTGACTTGTTATGGTTGAATTGAGAATTATGATTGCGCATGTACATTATAATGGTTTGGTGATTCTGTAAATGCAGGATAGGAAAAGATCGTTGCTCATTTCTTTCTTCGCCTCATTACCGTCCAATCGTTTAAACAGGATGTGACACTGATATGGTTGATGATGTCAAAGGCCTGACGGCTGGAATTTCCAGGAAGAGGGGAAAGCGTCGATACTTTTGGGAGTATAGCGAGCAGATCATCCCATCCAAACAGGAGCGCATGCTGAAACCTTCCGAATGGGACAGAGACACACTTCCCAGCAACATGTACCAAAAGAATGGCCTGCACCATGGTGAGACGTTCACTGTCCATCATATAAAATCTATGAACAAAGAAGGGGCTATTCAGCTGATGTTACAGATTATAAATGCAGTGGATCACAATATTTAACGCTTTTATGAAATTTAGAAAGTTTGGACAGAAGTAGCTTTTACTAGCTATTATATTATAGCTCTTTTAAAATCTCCCTTTAAGCCTGATATATTTAACGTTAATGCTTGTCTGACTTGTTTAGGTAAATACACAATGAAGAAGTCACGGCGGACGGATGTAGAAGATCTTACTCCGAACCCTCGAAAGCTGCTTCAGATTGGCAATGAACTCCGGAAACTCAATAAAGTCATTAGTGACCTGACACCGGTTAGTGAGTTACCCCTAACCGCTCGGCCTCGGTCTAGAAAGGAGAAGAACAAGCTTGCATCCAGGTAAAGCCATATCTAGATCACCTACTCCTTGAATTACTACTGCTTTATTTCTCAAAGCTCACATCCCAACATTTTCTCTTAAAATCCTATAAAGCAATACCACTATAGGTAGACTGGTTAAACTATATTGTGTGCTGTTAGTGAATAAAATGCTGAAGTACAGCGCACCAAAATGACTTTTTTTAGAGAAATACTCTTGATTCATCTTTGTGTGCTTTTTCTTCCCCAGGGCCTGCAGGCTGAAAAAGAAAGCTCAGTATGAAGCCAACAAAGTCAAGTTATGGGGCCTTGGAACTGAATATGGTACGTTTAGACAAATTAAATATCAAAGGAAGTGCTTGAGATGGTTTATTGTAGAATGTCTCTACATGTCTTGACCTTTGAAACGAGACTAGTTTTTAGATCAGTTAGGTTTTTGTGCATACAGAGTATGCCGAGAATGAGACGAATATATGATTATCTTCTTTTCAGATCGTTTGCTGTTTGTGATCAATGCAATCAAAGAAGAGATAGTCAGCAGAGTTCAGGATATTTCACATGACAAAGGAACAAGCATGACAGAGAAGCTGGAGAAACTCATTGAGGATACCGTAGGTAAGAAAATGTGCTACATTGCATTATTATTAACACTTGTAAAAGTGCTTTTAGCATTAAAATTGCAAATGCAATTTTTGTGTGATCTTGTTACAAGCTGTCTTCAAGTTTCTCCTCAAATACACCTCTAACAACTCGATACATCTTACAAGCTGAGTTGCAAGAAATCTGCATGCGTTACAAGCATGATCAAGCTTGAGTCCTTGTGTCTTCAAGAATTTTTAAGAGCCTTCACATTGCTTCGCTCCGTGCTGTGACCTCTGTTGTATTGAAACTGTTTTCTGAAGAAATTTGTGTTAGCACATCACAATCAGCACATCACCACATGACATGACCTCATCCTACTGTTATGTATGTTACAAAAACAGCTTTAAAAGAACATAAGATGAATATTTTAGATTTTTTTTCAACATGTTGAAAGCTCATGATCTCAGTAGAGTTTCCCCACAAGACTGGGAAGTAAACAGCCCAGTGATCTTGACTGTCCTGTTACTTAATTTTTGAAATTGTATAGATAATTTAATTATATAACCTTCAACTGAATTCAAAGTCATTTAAAGGGCTAGTTCACCCCAAAATCAAAATTCTATCATATATTCACCCAAACACTTTTTCATAGAACGCAAGAAATGCAATAGTGATTTTTAAAATAATATCCTGACAACCATTCTCCATATAAATGACCAAAATAACCATTGAAGTTTTGAGCGTTTTCATACGACCTGTGGAGTTTTGGAACAGCCTTTGGAGTAAGGTGTTGCTTTAATGGTGCTTTTTGGTCATTTTGGAACGTGACAGCCCAGATCTCCAATCACATTCATTATATTGAAAGGAGTGGCCAGTGCATTCTTCAGCATTTCTCCATTCTTCAAAAGAATAAAGCCATTCAGGTTTGCCACAATATATATGTGAGAATTTTCAGTTTTGGATGAACTATTCCTTTAAGATCAAGGAAGGCTACGTTGCTACTCGATGTAGTCTTAGTTCCGACAACGTATACACATGACCAACGTGGCAACATTTTTGCACTTTAATGGAAATTCTAGCAGTTTTATTGTATTACTTGGTATGGTTTTATTAATAAGTTCTCTTTTGTTCATACAGTGCAGACACCAGTGTCCGGCCAGACTTCAGACTTTGTGAATCAGATCCTGGAGAACACTGGGAAAGGAGATGCCACCGGAGGGTTGGTCGGGTTGCGTGTGCCCACATCGAAGGTGTAGAGTCACACGTGAAGCCATCCGCGCCATTCTTGTCCCACACTGTAAAGGCCCGACACTCTGCATGCCCATTTCACTTGGAGACACATCTTCACATTTAAAGTGAATACATGCATACGATACCCGCTTGTCCGTGCATACGTATGTGTATATTCACCTCGTGCGCACCAATGGAAATGAAACTAGAAGTTAACCTTTGCACTCATTAGTCTGTTTCCTACCATGTGTGCATGTGGCTGGTATCGATTAACAGGCCGCCATGTTGCAAATATTAAAAGCCAATATGCGAGATACCTCCAACAAATGAGAAAAAGAGAGAAAAAAGCTAAAAAATGAGCACCAGTTCTTGCTGTAGCCATTTTCCTCTTGCGTCCAGCTAAATCTGTCAAATGCCCATTGAGAGTTTAGGGAAGCAGAGGCGCACTCTGCAGAGAAACTACGAAGGCATTAGATCCGTTGATTTAGCGGTCAAAAAGGTGTAAATGCAGACTTTCCGAGTTTTTGAACCCGGCGTGTACGATTTCACCCTCGTTAGGCCTACTTTATACACTTATTAATCTCTCAACAAGGCAAACGCGAAGGAACACCGATAATACCGATGTTTAATGCAAAGTTACTGATGTTCGGTGCATATTTGTCAAACAGGGATGTTTCAAGAGAGTTGCATGTGAGGAAGAGGGCCTCAAATGCCCTCTCCCAAAGGTTGGAAAGAGAGAGAGAGAGAGTGTGTGAGGGTTTTATTTTCTTCTTCTTTCTTTGACTTTAGACGATGGTCAGTTAAATCCCTTTTTGTAAATAGGCAGATTGATTATTATCCACTAGTGAATCTTTTCCTTTCTACACTTTGGTTGAAGTGCCCTCATGTCAAATCACCTTTGATGTTGTTTTGCAAATTCTCAGCGAAAGAGGCTTAAAAAGCTGAATCCCAGACTGGGTTTTGTTTATATTTGTACTTTATACAAGTAAGATTCATTGTGCCTTGCAATCGCGGAGTTGAGGAAAAATAAACTCAATAGAGAGCGCAAATGGACCATTTTGCAGAAAGCAAGTCGAAGGGGGGTCAGTGGGGGGGGTGGGGTTGTTGGGTTTGTAATGTATTTCAGCTCTTTAAAGATACTCTGAATGTACATAGGAATATGGAAAATATAGATATATGCCACAGAGTCTGTGCTTTGTATCATAAGATGGCTCTGGCAAATGTACTTTTTTCGGTACTTCGTTTAAGAGGGGATGAAATATAAGAAATATTCACATATAAAAAAACAAAAAAATGATATTTGCACACTATATTTTGATTGTTTTGTTTTTTGTACCAAAGACACATGCAACTTAAAATGGCAACTAGCCAGTCTAAGTAAGGTTTTGCACAGCTTACCTGACACCGTATTGAATGTAGGAAAAATGGTAGGGTCAGGGATTTCTAATGAACTGTGAAATTTGCTTGGGTCCAATTCTCTGCAGAAAGAAGCGTTCATTCGCATCCTCGTCGAATTTTGTACTGTTCCTTTTGTTCTCATATGTATTTGTACCGCCATTCGGTATCCCTCCTCCGAAGATTTGTTGCGCATTTAAAAGATGAGCTATCTATTTTGCCCATAGAAGATGTTATCACAAAACCAAAATGTTTACTATTCTTCCTATAGTTGTAGAGAAGAGTTCATATACAACAATTATAGATGTCATCGTCTTGTTAAGAGTTTGAATACGCATTAATCTGTGCACACATTAAGATGCCACCTTCTGAAATGCTGTTACTCGGCATGAAACATTTTTATGCTTGTCTTCTTACTCTATTGAGTATTGTTGAAAGAAAAATGTAATTGCGTATATTTTTGTAGAGATTGCCTTTATATTTCCTTTCTGTGCTACCCACAGATCTCTCTGAAAAGTCTGAAATGTTTTTGAAGAGAAATCAGATGTTCCTTTGCAAATTGTTTAACGATAGATTGTCAGTTAAAATCCTCATTTAAAATTGTATTTAACACAATCTTATGTATGATTATATATATATATATATATACTTCATCGGCTGTAACCATCTCACAATAAAAAGTCCAAGTTATTTTTAAACCCAGTATTGAAAAGAAGAAAAAATTATATTTTGCCTAAAGTGAAGCCTACAAAACAAAATGCACTTTACACTCAAATTCTCAATACCGTAGTTCAAACAATTCAAAACCGCATAAAAAAATTTGAATCAATAGAACGCATTACCGTGATGTATACTTACAATTGTACTTTACGATTGCGTAAACGAGAATTACTTCAATGAGAATTGAAGAGGAAATGTGCTTAACCGTGATCTAAAATAATGTCATAACTTAAATAGTCCTAAAATTAGGCTTCATTTTCATGATTTAAAATATTCTGTTCTTATTTGAGTTGTGACCTAGACCGTTTTTGTGAGATTTCCCTGCCGCCACAATCTCAAGCTGCTGCGAACTGAATTCTGAAAAATCTCTTCCAAGTGGAATTGTTAAGGGTTTGCTCAATGCCTTTTAAAAGTGACTTTATTCTTGATGATGAAGCTTGTGGAGAAGGTTGTTTTTCAAATATCATTTTAATCAAATAAGGGAGAATATATTTTCCTTTAAAATCTAAACTGAGAGTTTTGTAAAGCTATTTTTATTTGCTTTTATTAGTATAGTAAATATTATATATTCCGTCCATTATGTGTTGTAACCTTTTTCCTATTTTTGTACATAGACACGAATTGAAATTGATTCGAAATGTGGAAAATATACACAGTATATTATATATCTATAAATGTATAGTAAGTTCTATATTACATGTAAGAAAGCAAAAGCACTTTGTCTAGATAAAAAGAAAAAAACAAAACAAACAAAAATAAGCTTTCCCCCTCCCATCTGCTGCTAAACCGACCTCGTTTGAATGCTGCGTGTGTACTTGACTTTTGCCATCTTGACCAGGGCAGTGTGACAGAGAGGTCTTGAGCAGAGACAGACGTGTATGTGTCTCATTGAGTAGTGAGGACTCTGACGTCACAATCTTCATTTGCCTTCAGTAGACATTTCCTATGGAAAAATACAAATTCTGCTTTGGATTTTTCTTCAGGTCGATGTACAGTGTTGACACATTCTCTCTGGCCAGAGATAGGTATTGATGTCGTGGATTTTTTAAAGTGATTTTTTACTTACTGGGGGAAATCAGAGTTATTTGAAAAAGTAGCTCAAAAAAAAAAAAAATTAGTATATTAATATCGCTGTACTGTAAGGCAGTTCCATTTGCCATGGGGAATCAATTGGACTATGTTTTTATTTTACGTCTTTAAGAACCAGTCCATTCTAAAAAGACAGCAAAGCCATTTGTTATGGCGACAAAGACCGGCCTTTCTTGTGCCATCTATTGCTCAAAGCTTCTCCGAGTGGCAATAGCTCAATGATCATGATTGTCCTGTAAAATAAGCTTGATGGCAAGTGACAATGAGCATACGGAGATGGATGTTGCTGTCGACGGCCTGCTGTTTTGAGAGCGTAGCTTGGTAGTTATATCGTAGCGTGCTGTAGCAAGCTCTCGCATTCAACATGATGTTGTGAGCTGTGCAGTTTAGTGTTTTAACCAGGGGACTCTGTGGCATTCAAACAGTTAAGGAAAAGAAAAAGCCAGTATTTTATCTTTCTTTTTGTTTGCTGATGATGTTTTTATATAAAGAAAGATTATTAAAGAACCCACACATGTATACACACACACATTTGTATACGTGTGTTTGTTTTGCTTCATAGTGTGATTCGATATTAACATTCATATTGGGCTGTCATGTAAGAATGAATTTATTATTTTATAATCTTAGGGAAATAATTTCTGCCTTCAAAACACAGATATATGCATCGAAAACATACAAAATACCAGTTCACAAAAAGTAAATATAATTCATTATTTATACAGCATTTAATGTTTTTCAGTTATTTAGCATCAAATGACTTTTTCAAAGGGAATAATGTAGCTTTCTCTTTCTGAACAATTTGCGTGGTCTTTTAGTTTGCTTGTTTTTTTTAAATCACGCATACCGTGAGATGCTATCGTATCCTGAAAAAAGAGTAAGCTAGCTATTACATCCATTCTTTGATTGATTGATTGTTTTTATTGTCTGCATATTGTTGATGGTTCAATAATTTTGGACGCGAAGCTGCTAAATCATGTTGTAAAATTGTATAGAGAATCAAAGATCATTCCCTGTTACATCCAAGCTACGAGCAATGACTTTTATATTGTGAACAATTATTTATCGAGAGATGGATCTTATGCCACTATCTTTATACCGCGGATCCATCAAACACAGTTCGATCTCAATGGATAACTCAATTTGAATCCTTCTAAAATGGCTACAGTATATATTCAAGAGCTTTCAAACAAGCATTTACACCTTTCCTTTTCAATGGTTTGTGTAGATATGTGTTTGCTATATACAAGAAAGATTACTCTTATTGGTGCACTATGCAGGTTCCACTCTGTAGAAGACAGGATGTTGCTTTAGTTTACTGCACTTGTTTTTTTAACAATTATATCTGGTATTGTAAAAGTGGTTATCGATGGTAAACAACATGGTGACTAAGCTAAGAAATCTTTTATAAGCATTTCATGGAAGGCGGCCTGTCTTATTGTTGCTAAATAAACATGCTCTTTCCAATGTATTTAACCTATTGAATGTTGTAGTTTTGTTTGTTTGTTCACTTTCCTTTTATGCTGTTGTTTAATGGACCTTGATGATGAACCATTTGACCATTTCTGTGCATTTTGTTACTCTGTATATGATGTAATTGTTTCAACTTAAGTGTTCTTCAAAAGTAGAAAATACCTTTTTAGAAGCTGTTTAGATGATAGCGCTTCAAGGTTTAGCAGCAGAACATGCATTCCTACATATCATGACTCCAGCTGCTTGTAAATGTTACATTAACAAACCTGTATGCTACACTTGATCCCTTTAGATATGATATTTAAAACCATGGATATGTTTGCATATACACGGCATGACTATCGTGCATGCTAACCTTGCTAAATTGATATTCATGGAGCTTTTGCAACAGACATCGGGGCAGAAGAACGCTCTCGCCGTCTTTATTTGAACCAATGAGCACAAGTGGGGAAAAGAAACTTTGATACTTTGGTGTAAATCATCTCCATCGCACTCCGGCTTTCACCTGAAAGACCCACATTGCACTTGGTTTTACAGAATTTGCGATGTTATTTTTGAAATGATGCCTGCAAAATCAGGTGCCTTATTCAGACATGAAAAACCAAACTTGATCTATTGACATTTTCTACAGAAACGAGATTTTGCCCATTATGCCAAGAATTAAATCAGAAGTGAAATTCTCTCCAATTATTTTTTGCTTTAGTTTTGTTTGATTTTCTGCTGTGTCGAGCAGTAAGCTTGCTTCAGATGAGAACTGTTGCTGCTTTGCCCTCATACAGTTTTCATTGAACGATGAATGTAGTCTTCCTTCAGTGGAGTTCAATATGATTAAACATAAAGACTGTGTCCCATACGTTTTAGTTGAGAGACTATCCAAAGAGTGCTGCAATCATAGACTCATTTTTTTATGTTTATATCATACATACACTATATTGCCAAAAGTATTGGGTCACCCCTTCTAATGAAAGGTTTGACTACTTTAGTAATTTCCATGAGTACAAATCTTAATGTTTAAGCATATAATGATATTCTAGGGAATTGTGTGCTTCTAATTTTATAGCAACAGTTTGGACAGAACCCTTTTCTATTCTAACATGACAGTGTCTCTGTGTATAAGACAAGATCAAAGAGAAATGATGATTCAGTCAGTGTGGAAGAACTTGACTGGTCTGCAAAAACCTAGCTGAACACCTCTGGTGTGACTTTAAATGCAGACCTTGAGCCAAAAACTCATCACCAAACACCAATGACTTGTACATATGGGTACAGTCACTTCATACACTTCAAAACTGTTGCAACAGAGGTGGAAATACATTTTTTAAATACATGAATTTCTTTGTTGCCCCAGTTTGGAAGTGCCTTTTTCTCTTCTAAAGAAGGGGGTGTCCCAGTACTTTTGTCCATATAATGAATGTACAAGTCATTGGTGTTTGGCTCAAGGTCTGCATTTAAAGTCACACCAGAGGTGTTCAGCTGGGATTAGGACTTGGCTTTCTGCAGACCAGTCAAGTTCTTCCACACTGACTGAATCATCATTTCTCTTTGATCCTTGTCTTATACACAGAGACACTGTCATGTTAGAATAGAAAAGGGTCCTGTCCAAACTGTTGATATAAAATTAGAAGCACACAATTCCCTAGAATATCATTATATGCTTAAACATTAAGATTTGTACTCATGGAAATTACTAAAGTAGTCAAACCTTTCATTAGAAGGGGTGACCCAATACTTTTGGCAATATAGTGTATGTATATAAATATAACCATGTGAGATTTCTTCTGTTTAGGTTCTTGGTTGGAATTGCCTTTGTTTTGACCTTTGTAGAAGCAGGTAAATCTTATTCGTACATGGTGCATTGTAACTTTTATATATATATATACGTTGGACGTACGCAGTGGTGGATTCCTCTGAAGCTCTCCGAGTGGAAGAAGCTTTGCAAAGACAATGTCAAACCTTGTCAACATTGTGTCCCCTCACCAACGCTCAAGATTATTGTGCCTCCCGATTCTTCTGGTTCTACTGTTCCTCAGATCGCCGGCTATGACCTGGAGCAGAGTCACTCACCAACCAACCAACAGAAATGGCCTTCAGCAGTTCTCCAACGAACAGAATCAAGGTTTTCCACGAACACAAAAACGACACAAATTGAGGTGCGCATTGCTCGGCCTAGATCGTCCTGTGATGGAATTCGGTCGGGAAGTCTTGGTGGACCGGCGAACCGCCCGGTCGGGACGCTTTCCTTGCACTCAGTCACTCCCTCAGAGAAAAGTTGAGTCTTCTTTTGGTGGTTTCCGCTGCATGGCTCCCTTCACGGCGATGGAGGGGAAAGAAGCTCTTCGTTTTATTGGGTTCAAAAAAAACTTGGACATTGGGTAGGAGTCCTGTCTCACCACCCATGGTGCTGAATTTCAAAATACGTACTTGAACACCCTCAGAGCTGTGACTTGGCACGCGCTGTCAGGTCTGTGAACTCTTGTCCTTCCCCGATCTTACGCTAGAAACCGTTCCAGAAATAAAGTTGCTCTTACGACATCTGCTCAAGCCACTGCAACACCTGTGCCAAGACCTGATCCCACACCGGGCGCTCATGTTGGACTTGGAACCAGTGGTCGGGCGGGAAAAGGGCCGTGCTAATGTAGCGGTGATAGCTTATTTTGATTGTCTGTTTGCTTGTTTATTTGTTTATTTCTTTTTCTGTCGAGGAAGACATGGAGAGCTAGTAGGGTCACTTGGACTGTTGGGCCCAGATGAAGTGCACTGGACTCACTCGAATCACTACTCTGAAACCAACGTTACCAAAAAGGTCGTCGAGGAACGCTCGCACCTGTCCAATCGCATACGTTTCTACACTGCAGTGATTTACATTCCCTTCCGACCTTTTGCCAAATTTGCATCGAGATACTAAATTGACCTTCAACATTGGAAGCGGGTTTGCGAAAATGTAACCCGGGCCACCAAAACGTTTTTGTTTTTGATTCCTTTTGTTTCTTTAGTTTCGAAAATCCATACAACATTCAATTTACAACGATTGACGTTAATTGTCAATTATTTGAAAAAAAACAAAAAAAAAAAAAAAAAAAAAATACACAATAAGTGAACTTGTGCTTCTAATGTTGTATGGTATTCTACTTGATAATTTAGCATGGGATCCTTAAGTAGCTAGTACAGTGTGTGTACTCCCCAAGTGTAAAATCTATCTCCTTTTGTATTTTATTTTGTATTTTTATTTAGTTGGCTCTAGTCACAGTAGGAAGGCTGTATTTCATTGCTAAGTGCTCTGTCATAGATCTCTTGGTGATATTCTTAAGCAAAACTCTGCTGAAGTGTATCCTACTGAAACTAACAGTTACTTGATCCTATTAGCAATGTCTATATTTGTAGTTCACATATATGCCTGTTCAAATACAATATCTTGACAGTTGTTCTATTTATGTTTCAGTGTTGTGCTGGGTTTTGACATACATTGGACATGTTCTATCACTTTTATTTCTTTGGTTTTTTTTTCGGCACAACTAGTTTGAGAACAGCTTGGTTTATCGAACCTTGTTAGTGTACAGATGTGACGTAGGTTTAAAAGCAGTTGTGATTGATCTTCAAAATGTGTCTGTTTGTGTTATTGTGCCTCTTTTAATTTGATTTCAGTGTTTTTTTTTGTATTATCCTTAATTATGTCACTGCATTGTATCAGCCCGGAGTTGGTACCACAATTCTGCTTGTAACCATGATAGTCTAATTCTATTATTGATTTTACTGTCAAAATAAACATTAGAAACTGCAGCACTTCATCTTCTGTGCATTTTTACTAGATTACCTTAATAAGTGTAAGAAGCATTTTCACTAGACTATTGAACCTCAATATACTTCTCAACTCGGTCCCATACAGTTAAATTGTGCAGGCAGTAGATTTGCTCACATGCTTCACAAATGATATGATTGGCTCAGTGACCCAGCTACCTCATTCTGTTCTTCCTTTCTTCTCTTCCTCCAATTCTTTCTCTCTTCCTCACTCAGTTCTTGGATGCCTAGCATTTCTGGCAACAGTCATGCATTTCTAAGTCAAAATGAAACCACAAACTTTCCACTATTATTCTGTCAATGGTTGTGAGGTTATGTTCTCCTTCACAGTACTGTTAAAAGGTTGAGAAGTTATTTGACTTATTTATCAATAGTGCAAATCCGTCCCATATAGGCTATACATATGTCCATTAGATTCTATCCATCCCCAGGATAACGTTTATTTAGGCTATTTTCTTTGCCCATTTGGATTATTCCCATCATAATAACGGTATAATGATTAGCCAATAACTGGATTATTGACATTTTGTGGGTATTTATTTGTAAATGCAGCCTACAAATATGTAACGATTTTTAAAATGTAAGAACTACTTTTATATTGTTATCAATATTTCATGGCGAACATTTAGTGGACTGAAGCGACTTGTTTTGTGGAAACCATGATAGGAACTACATTCTGTTTAGCCTATATGGGAACTTTTGCAGAATTAAAAATGTATTTTTGATACATTTGATACATTTTTAATTACACTAATCATGTATCATATATGTATTCTTGGGGAATTTTGTAAAGCGCTGTTTTTATCTCAGAACACTTTTGCAGGGCGCATCAAAAAGGCGTTCTGAAAATGCGTTAAAGTTTGGACGTTCTGGCGTACCGTATAACAACAAACATGGCGTCCTCCTCTGATGTACACGTACGAATTTGTGGTCAAGAGATTATCAAATATGATCTGGAAATCAAAGCTCTTATTCAGGTAGACTTCATTCTTTATATTAATGTATCGGCTATAGTCTTACCGTCAGGTTTGTATAACTAGTAACCGGTAACTATAGTAATTCAAAGATGTGGTCATAATTGCCGTGTCTGTGTCAGTCAGCATGAAATGGAAACCATACATTCTTGTTCAATAAGTCTTTTCTTTTCGTGTCAGGACATAAGAGAGTGCTGCGGGCCACAGGCAGTGCTTTTGGATCTGAACTCTACAGTGAAGGAAAAGTTCAATCAGTTGAGACAGAGGCTTCAGGTACATTCGGTGTTTCATTTGGCCAAATATATAACAATTTAAATATTTCCGTCAAACAACAGCCACTAATGTAAAAATATAATATAATAATAATAAGGGATTAAATTCAACATCTAAGAAGCTTCCAGAATGCAGGTCATTTTGCTTTTATTTATTTAAAATCTGATTTTATTTTATTTGTTTAGTTTTCTTATGTAATGAAAGTAGTTAATGCAAAGCTACTATTATGGCTCAAGCTAAACTATGTAAAAGTTTTGTGATGGACAGTTGGATAATATCCACCGCTATGATTATAATATCATTATTGACATGTTTTATGGATTTATCTAAATATATAAATCTTCAAAAAAATGTATAATGTAGAAATAACTTTTATGTTGTCAATATTTCATGGTGAACAAACATCTACTGGACTGAAGCAGCTTAGGTTTACTTATTTATCCATACATAATTTTAGACAAATAATATTAACATGTATCTGATATGACACAAAAGGCTTCTTAGGAATATTTATTTGTACATTATTAGTCACAAGTGTATTTAATTGCATTATATGTTTACCCTACAATTAAAACTACACAGCTTTGATCATAAAACCTTATTCTAAGATATAGGGAGACGACTGATATTTATATGCATTTTATGTAAGCAGTCTGCTTTTACTGTTATACAAATCTCATTGATTTACATTACAAGCTGTCAGAACATCTTCTTACTCTTTGGCCATATAAATAATAACATCTGCACCAAACTGCATATTTTGCTACATTTGGACTTTAAAAAAGGTGTTTTTTTCCTCCTCGGGTGTGAGTTTCATATTCTCTTATATCACACTTTATGAAGCATCAAAAAACGGATGTATCAATCTATTTTTTTCCTTTATATTTTGTTTCAAGGTTCAATAAATGATTCCATTAAAAAGGCTTTACAGGGTTAACATGGCAGATAATAGCGAAACCAAACTTTTTGATAGGACATGGAACAGATGGCCAAAGAACAAGACCGAGAGACTGATAAACAAGCTATCTTGAGTGAAACAGAAGGCCATCGGAAGCAGACGTTAAGGTTAGAAAAACATTTTTATTGTCTAATCTTCTTTCTGATTATGTGTTGAATTACTATATTACCACTCCTCCTGTGTTTCAGTAACCAGACGGCGTGGAGGAAGGCAAATCTGGCCTGCAAGCTGGCCATGGACAACCTGGAGAAGGACGAACTGCTTCAAGGTGCTGATTCAGTTAGACAAAGGTAAAACATGCTGTTATATCCAGCCAGTCACAATCAAATCATTGTGATTGACATTTCAACGTTTCTATGACTTTTGAAAACAAAATCATTTGGTACAATGCACTTATTGTGTACATGTTTTTATAGCATACTTATATATTTTTTTAAAAATCTGGATGTAATTGCATTTATAATTACGCTGTTGACCCTTCCCTTACACCTAAACCCACCCTTAAACCTACCTATACCACCAAACCTTACCCTAACCTTACCCGTATCCCACCTCAACAGCAGCAAGTGTTGTACAATACAATATAAACACAATACGTGCATTGAGGAAAGTACATAGTATTTAAGGCCACCTAATATAAAGTGGGACCACAAAGAAAGCAAAACAACTGCACACTTATGTGGTATTTAAATGGACAGTGTCTACTTCTCAACACTGTCATAAGCCATATTTACTCAATTCATCTGTCTGTGGTTGTAGGAAGCACACTAAAGAGAGTTTGGTGCAGACATCCAGTGACATCACAGAGAGTCTGATGAGCATCAGCCGGATGATGTCACAGCAGGTGCAGCAGAGCGAGGAGACCATCGGAACTCTGGGTAAAAAAGCCTGAGCGCTCTGGGGCATTGGGCCTGAGATCATAACCTTCATTATATAAGAACGTAAATCTATTAAAGGAATAGTTCGCTGACATATGAGTAGAAATTGAACAGAGTTGTCATATGTAGGTGATCTACATCTCATTAGTAAAGAAAAGGCTGGTTTATTCTGCATGTTGACAGAGTTACTAATAGCAATACAAATAAACAGTAATTAGAACTAAAATAATTAAAACGAACAATAATTAGTGCTCAAAATTGTTAGAAAGCATAAATAAATACATTTATCTAAAAAAAGCAAGCAAACCAGACACTACCGTTCAACCGCTTGGGGTTGATGTTTCTGAAGTCACTCACTCAACAAGGCACCATTTATTTGATCAAAAATACAGTGAAAAAAGTCATATCATTTCAAATAAAATGAATGTAAGATCAGATATATTTGACTATATGTTCAAATGTGATGCAGCGCTGGATTTTCAGCATCATTACTCCAGTCTTCAGTGTCACATGATCCTTCAGAAATCATTCAGATATGCTGATTTTCTGCACAAGAAACATTTCTCATTATTATCAACACATACATTATATGTTCTATCTATCCTCCCATCCATGAATCAATCCATTATACCATAACATTCATAATTATATGGGACCCTGGCCTGGACCACAAAACCAGTCATAAGGGTCAATTTTGTGAAGTTGAGATTTATTATTTATTTAAGCTTTCCATTGATGTGTGGTTTTTAGGATAGGACAATATTTGGCCGAGATGCAACTATTTGAAAATCTGGAATATGAGTGTGCAAAAAAAAATTGCCTTTAAAGTTGTCCAAATTAAGTTCTTAGCAAAGTATATTACTAATCAAAAATTAAGTTTTTATATTTTTACAGTAGGAAATTTATCAAATATCTTCATGGAACATGATCTTTACTTAATATCCTAATGATTTTTGGCATAAAAGAAAAATCTATAATTCTGACCCACACAATGCATTGTTGGCTATTTCTACAAATATACCCTGCTACTTATGTTATGACTGTTTTGTTCTCCAGGATCACATAAAACATTTTCCTGAAATAATTTGGGGGAAATTGCAAGTGAAAAACAGCTGGTGAAAGTATTGAAATGTTTGTTTTAAACCTGCAGATTAAGGTAAAAGAATCTGTGATGTTTTGAGATGCAAATCTGGTCTGGTTTGGATATTTTCTATATAATATAATTTATACATTCAGGTTGAAGATCATTACATTTGATTATAAAAAAAAAACCTTGTAAACATGAACATAGAACACTGCTTCTGAACAACATCTAACCTCATGGCTGACATTTCTACTGTCTTATGAATATTGCACGTTTTCTATATTTTCTCCTCTTGCTCTGTTTCCAGCCGTATCCTCGAGGACTGTGCAAGAGACGAATGAAGAGTTTAAGGCCATGACGGGAACCATTCACTTGGGGCGAAAACTTATCCTGAAATATAATCGGCGTGAACTGACCGACAAACTGCTGATCTTTTTAGCTCTTGCTCTGTTTCTGGCTACAGTGCTCTACATCCTGAAAAAGAGACTCTTCCCCTTCATTTAGTGGAAAAGAGAACTGTGTCAACTTCACACTGCTTTCCGTAAATCACTCTGTGAATGTTCAACCCAAATGAGACCCACAGTTCTCCGAGCCAGTAGTTCTTTCAACACGAGGGGTTTGTCATCATGTCACACCAGAAAGATGATGACAAGCCTCAGACTTCTCTCGGGACACAATAAGGGAGGATATTGAAGTGCTAGTATAAAAGCTCAATTATCAGGATCACTAAACAGAAATTCAGGACGGAATAAATGCACTTTGCTATCTTGTACATGTTACTACATTAGTCTTAATGATAGTATTTGCATATTATATTATAATCAGTCTTGTTGTTTGTACAATAATAAAATGTTTCGATCTCAGGTTAGTTCTGTAATATTCCAATAACCTGATGGACAATGTCTGCATAAAGTTCAAAACAACCTTGAAGATGTTTGTGGCTTATGAACTACTGTAATAATTAACCGCATTTCTGCATATAACTGAGGTTATGCTTCATTGACACTATTATGATTGGTTTTTAAATAAAGAAATCTCTTATGCTCACCATGGCTGCATTTATTTGCTCAAAAATACAGTAAAATATTTTGTGAAATATCATTACAATTTGAAAGGACTGTTTTCTATGATTATCAGTGTTGAAAACAGTTCATGCTATTTTTTTGTGGAAACCATTATACACTCCAAGTTAGTTATATATATAATTTTTTTTTAAGAAAGCAATACTTTTATTAAGCAAATATGCATTAAATTAACCAAAAGTGACAATAGATTATATACATCCTTTCTTAATTGCAAAAAATAAAAATTACACACACACACACACAGTGGGGCAAACAAGTATTTGATACACTGCCGATTTGTCAAGGTTTCACACTTACAAAGAATGGAGATGCCTATTTTTCATCGTAGGTACACCTCAACTGTGAGAGACCGAATCTAAAAATAAATTCAGAAAATCATATTGTATGATTTTTAAATAATTAACTTCCATTTTATTGCATGAAATAAGGTATTTGATACAATAGAAAAATACTACTTAATATTTGGTACAGAAACCTTTGTTTACAGTTACAGAGGTCAGGCGTTTCCTGTAGTTCTTGACCAGGTTTGCACACACTGCAGCAGGGATTTTGGCCCACTCCTCCATACAGGTCTTCTCCAGATCTTTCAGGTTTTGGGGCTGTCACTGAGCAATACAGAGTTTCAGCTCCCTCCATAGATTTTCTATTGGGTTCAGGTCTGGAGACTGGCTAGGCCACTCCAGGACCTTGAAATGCTTCTTACGGAGCCACTCCTTAGTTGCCCTTGCTGTGTGTTTGGGGTCATTGTCATGCTGGAAGACCCAGCCACGACCCATCTTCAATGCTCTTACTGAGGGAAGGAGGTTGTTGGCCAAAATCTCACGATACATGGCCCCATCCATCCTCCCCTCAATACGGTGCAGTCGTCCTGTCCCCTTTGCAGAAAAGCACCCCCAAAGCATGATGTTTCCACCCCCATGCTTCACGGTTGGGATGGTGTTCTTGGGATTGTACTATTTTAGTCTCATCTGACCACATGACCTTCTCCCATGCCTCCTCTGGATCATCCAGATGGTCTTTGGCAAACTTCAGACGGGCCTGGACATGTGCTGGCTTGAGCAGGGGGACCTTGCGCGCTGCAGGATTTTAATCCATGACGGTGTAGTGTGTTACTAATGGTAACCGTTGAGACTGTGGTCCCAGCTCTCTTCAGGTCATTGACCAGGTCCTCCCGTGTAGTTCTAGGCTGATCCCTCACCTTTCTCAGGATCATTGATACTCCACGAGGCGAGATCTTGCATGGAGCCCCAGTCCGAGGGAGATTGACAGTCATCTTGAATTTCTTCCATTTTCTAATAATTGCGCCAACAGTTGTTGCCTTCTCACCAAGCTGTTTGCCTATTGTCCTGTAGCCATCCCAGCCTTGTGCAGGTCTACAATTTTGTCCCTAGACAGCTCTTTGGTCTTACCCATAGTGGAGAGGTTGGAGTCTGATTGATTGAGTGTGTGAACAGGTGTCTTTTATACAGGTAACGAGTTCAAACAGGTGCAATTAATACAGGTAATGAGTGGAGGATGGAAGGGCTTCTTAAAGACAAAATAACAGGTCTGTGAGAGCCAGAATTCTTGCTGGTTGGTAGGTGATCAAATACTTATTTCATGCAATAAAATGGAAGTTAATTATTTAAAAATCATACATTGTGATTTTCTGATTTTTATTTTAGATTCTGTCTCTCACAGTTGAGGTGTACCTACGATGAAAATTACTTTCATTACTTAATAATAATTACTTATTCTTTTTAAGTGGGAAACCTTGAAAAATCGGCAGTGGATCAAATACTTATTTGCCCCACTGTATATATTGAATGGTAGAGTATCACGGTTTCCACCAAAATATAAAGCAGCAAAAACTGTTTTCAACATTCATAATAATAATAAATGTTTCTTGAGCAGCAAATCATCACATTTGATTGATTTCTGAAGGATCATGTGTCACTGAAGACTGGAGTAATGATGCTGAAAATTCAGCGCTGCATCAAAGGAATACATTACATTTTAAAATGTATTATAACAAAACTGTTTTAAATTATGACTTTTCACATATTACAGTTTACTGTACTTTTGATCATATAAGTTAAACCTTAATTGGGGAGCATAAGAAACTTGGAATAATTCAAAACCATAATTTCCCCATATTTTGACTTTGCAGTTGAAGTATCTGACATATTTCATATAGTTTCCAGCATCAGCAGTCTATTCTAGTCTTTCCAGTGACGTTGAAAACACCTGATTTAACTTGACTACATGAATAGTTTTTCTATATTAAAGATTTCAGAGCATGATTTGAGTCTCTTCACAACATGGAAGACGTTTGGAGCTGTTACGGTCTCGCATGTTCTTCAGCGGAATGAACCACTAGGAGGTGTAGTATCTCTGTTTTACTGTAGTATGTGTCTGCTTGTGTCTTAAAAACTAGGTGACTCTATGAAGAACTGATCAGTTTGGTCCTTTATTCGTTTACAATACCGTTTAGAATGATTTCTGAAAGAAGTCCAACCAAGGCTGCATTTATTTGATCAAAAATGCATTAAAAACAGTAATATTGTGAACAATCAGCATATTAGAATGATTTTTTGGAGGATCATGTGACTCTGGAGACAGGAGTAATGATGCTGAAAATTCAGCTTTGCATCACAGGATTACATTTGAACATGTATCCAAATAGAAAACAATCATTTTAAATTGCAATAATATTTCACAAATTAATAAGACTTCTTTCAGAAACATGAAAACATTTTAATTATACAGTTCTAGCTCCAAAAATGATGTAAATGCAAATTAGATTTAGAGATGCATTCTCTGTATCTTGAGGTATATTAATTACACCAAGCTTTTCTTCTGTTGCAGGAGAGCTCTTTGCTCTTTAGTTGTGCTATGATACAGCAGTATGTGAAATGATCCTGTGTGTGTGTGTGTGTGTGTGTTGCATAAATCAAACATTGTGGTCTTGTCGCACTTGGTTTCTGAGGGTAAAACGTTACCCAAGTGCCAGGTGTGCCATTTTGTTTTATTGCATTATAGATTCTTTATAACCTTTCAGAAGATCTGTGCATGTTTTGAATCCACAAAAGGCCAACAATTGGATACAAGGTTAATTTATTGTGGAAAAAACACTTTTTTTTTCAATGAATACATTTGATTACATCGATACAGATCCAAATTAAAAAATGGAAATAGTTGATAAAATAACTCAAATAAATAGTACAAGCATGTATATAAAATGACTTACCAGCACTCTATAGTGGCTGAAATGAACCTGACCTGAAAATCCACAAGATACACTTCATGCATAAATTTGAAAAAATTAATTAAAATTAAAAAAAAGTAATAATGTAACATATCTACAAGAAACACCCTGAAACAGAGGGAGTGCGTCTAACCATTGACCAGTTTGCCTTGTGAAAATATGGGACACATTCTAACATGTTTTATGCAATATATTATACAGTATTTCAGTACAGGTGTGTGTTACAGAGATGAGGTAGGTCCAAAATCAAAGATCTGCATATTCTGGCATATTTTAAAACGTTTGTGTATGTAACTGCAATCTATCAAGGAAGGCATAGGTTTTTATCACGTATGAAAAATGTCTATTCTAAATTCTAAGCAAGAAAAATATGAAATCTGATTTTACATGTTAGATATGTCACATTGCAACACTGAGTGTACTGCATGAGCAAGTGGCATATACGAGCTTATATCTGCTGCTGAGGCTTTACCTGGGCTCAAAAACAGTCCAAAGAGTGCATCTCACAAACCTGTCATTAACACGTCCAGATCCATATTTCACCCCAAATCAAAACAAACAGATCAGATCAGAAGAGGCTATATTTAAAGTATGATATTTTATGTACTGACTTAATGTTAAAGGTTTACAGTATTTATTTACTGAAATGCAGCAAAAAGATTTAACATTAAAAATAATTGATAAAACATCAAGTACATTAAGGCTAAATTCACTTGAAATAATGCTACAATTCAAAACATGCATATTAAAAAATAGAGTAAAATAATAATAATATGGTGAAATATTATTCCAATTTAAATTAGTTATTTACTATTTTAATATATTTTATTTCTGTGATGGCAAAGCTGAATTACTCAAGCCTTCAGTGTCACGAGATCCTTCAGAAATGCTCTAATATCCTGATTTGCAGCTCAATAAATATTTATTATTACTATCAATGCTGACACACTACCATTCAAAAGTTTACAATTCAAAATAAATAAATACATGCATTCAGCAAGAACAAACTAAAGAGATCAACAGTGACAGTAAAGTATGGTGGCTGAGAGAACTCAATGCGCTGCAAATAGAAAAAGCACCAGCAAATTAAGAAAACAACTTGACAACACTCGCGCTGCAAATTCTCACAACACAACCAAACAAAGAAACGCGCTGCAAATACTCACAATACAAATAAAGAAACGCACTGCAAATACTCACAATACAAACAAATAAAGAAACGCACTGCAAATACTCACAAATAAAGAAACGCACTGCAAATACTCACAAACAAATAAAGAAAAGAAACGCACTGCAAATACAAATAAAGAAACGCACTGCAAATACTCACAATACAAATAAAGAAACGCACTGCAAATACTCACAATACAAATAAAGAAACGCACTGCAAATACTCACAACACAAATAAAGAAACGCATTGTGAGTATTTGCAGTGCGTTTCTTTATTTGTTTGTGTTGTGAGTATTTGCAGTGCGTTTCTTTATTTGTTTGTGTTGTGAGTATTTGCAGTGCGTTTCTTTATTTGTGTTGTGAGTATTTGCAGTGCATTTCTTTATTTGTTTGTGTTGCGAGTATTTGCAGTGCGTTTCTTTATTTGTTTGTGTTGTGAGTATTTGCAGTGCGTTTCTTTATTTGTTTGTATTGCGAGTATTTGCAGTGCGTTTCTTTATTTGTTTGTGTTGCGAGTATTTGCAGTGCGTTTCTTTATTTGTTTGTGTTGTGAGTATTTGCAGTGCGTTTCTTTATTTGTTTGTATTGTGAGTATTTGCAGTGTGTTTCTTTATTTGTTTGTGTTGCGAGTATTTGCAGTGCGTTTCTTTATTTGTTTGTGTTTCTTTATTTGCTTGTATTGTGAGTATTTGCAGTGCATTTCTTTATTTGTTTGTGTTGTAAGTATTTGCAGTGCGTTTCTTTATTTGTTTGTTTGTGAGTATTTTGCGAGTATTTGCAGTGCGTTTCTTTATTTGTTTGTGTTGTGAGTATTTGCAGTGCGTTTCTTTATTTGTTTGTGTTGTAGTATTTGCAGTGCGTTCCTTTATTTGTTTGTGTTGTGAGTATTTGCAGTGCGTTTCTTTATTTGTTTGTGTTGTGAGTATTTGCAGTGCGTGCGTTTCTTTATTTGTTTGTGAGTATTTGCAGTGCGTTTGCAGTGTGTTTCTTTATTTGTTTGTGTTGTGAGTATTTGCAGTGCGTTTCTTTATTTGTTTGTGTTGTGAGTATTTGCAGTGCGTTTCTTTATTTGTGTTGTGAGTATTTGCAGTGCGTTTCTTTATTTGTTTGTGTTGTGAGTATTTGCAGTGCGTTTCTTTATTTGTTTGTGTTGTGAGTATTTGCAGTGCGTTTCTTTATTTGTTTGTGTTGTGAGTATTTGCAGTGCGTTTCTTTATTTGTTTGTGAGTATTTGCAGTGCGTTTCTTTATTTGTTTGTGTTGTGAGTATTTGCAGTGCGTTTCTTTATTTGTTTGTATTTGTTTTGTGAGTATTTGCAGTGCGTTTCTTTATTTGTTTGTGTTGTGAGTATTTGCAGTGCGTTTCTTTATTTGTTTGTGTTGTGAGTATTTGCAGTGCGTTTCTTTATTTGTTTGTGTTGCGAGTATTTGCAGTGCTTTTCTTTATTTGTTTGTGTTGTGAGTATTTGCAGTGCGTTTCTTTATTTGTTTGTGTTGTGAGTATTTGCAGTGCGTTTCTTTATTTGTTTAGTGTTGTGAGTATTTGCAGCACGTTTCTTTATTTGTTTGTGTTGTGAGTATTTGCAGTGTTTGTTTATTTTGTTTGTTGCGAGTATTTGCAGTGCGTTTGTTTATTTGTTTGTGTTGTGAGTATTTGCAGTGCGTTTCTTTATTTGTTTGTGTTGTGAGTATTTGCAGTGCGTTTTTTATTTGTTAGTGTTGTGAGTATTTGCAGTGCGTTTTTTATTTGTTTGTGTTGTGAGTATTTGCAGTGCGTTTGTTTATTTGTTTGTGTGTGAGTATTTGCAGTGCGTTTCTTTATTTGTTTGTGTTGCAAGTATTTGTAGCGTGAGTGTTGTCAAATTGATGAAGTTGTTTTCTTCATTTGCAGGTGTATTTTTTTCTATTTGTAGTGCGTTTCGTTATTTGTTTGAGTTGTGAGTATTTGCAGAACCTGCTATCAAATTGATGAAGATGTTTTCTTGATTTGCTGGTGCTTTTTCTATTTGCATTTGTTTTCTGAAGTTGCATTGCATTGAGCTCTCTCGGCTACCGTAGTAAAGACATTTAAAATGTTACTAAAATTCAAATTCCATTTCAACTAACTTCTATTCATCAAAGAATCCTGAAAAACTAAATATTAAGCAGTAAAAAGCTGTTTTCAACACTGACAATAATGATGATGATCATTCTTATTGTGCTTATTATTGTTTGTGAAAACCATGATACATTTTTTTTGTATTCTTTGATGACTAGAAAGTTCAAAAGAGCCGCATTTATTTGAAATAATAGACTTTTTGTAAAAAAAATAATAATATTTTTTTTTACTATCAGTACCTTACAGAATAAAAGTATTAATTTCTTAAAAAAAAAGACTGACCTCATACCTTTGAATAGTAGTGTAATCCAATGTTTAAAAATTAGTTTTTGTTGTTTTATTAATATATATTTCCTTTCTTTTGGGGTGAAATGTGACCCGGACATGTTTCCGTGATGTTCACCCAAACTTCTTCAAAGCAGACAAATACTGAGCAGATGGAATGATGTCATCACAAAACACAAGGCCCAGTTTTTGTAATAATGCTATTCAGAATTGCAGCCTGACAGACTCCTTCTAAGCGTTCTGAAGAGTCTGCAGTCTGAGGAATGCACTTAGTCCACAATCTACAAATAGAAAGGGTGAAATGCCACTGAAATATTGCAAAACTGTTGAGACTCCTATCAAATATTGTACCAGTCCATGTTCTCACAGAATGACCTACAAAAGACAAACACAATGACCGATGGATGGCAGCTCTAAATGTAACATCACATTGAAATGCACTGGAGACTGCAGCTTATTTGTCCTTGAGCGAGGCAGGGAAGGAGAGCAGTGAACGAGCCTTTTTGACGTGTGAGCTAAAGGCACTGAGAACCTGCTTCCCTTCACCTCCTTTTGGTGGCATTCAGAGACTTTTTTAGCTCTTTTTCGGCATCAGAGGCATTGTCTTGAGGACCTGAGGACTGATTTTCATCTTCTGTGAGTGTCCAGACCGCTTCCCCATCGGCCTCCGGGAGACGCGGGCTCGCGGGAGGGAGGGAGTTGCCGCTGGCACCCGGGGAGTGGTGATGTCTGGGACAGGGGCGAGGGTGGTACCGGCCTGGTTCTCCACCTTTCCGAGGGCACAGAGAGACAGACTCCCGCACAGAGCTCCCCAGTTCTGCTCGCACTGAGTTCGTATTCGGCGGGTGATGGCGACGCGTACCTCCTCGCCACATCCCAGCAGAATGTTTACTAACTCCACATGGGGCCTTTCGGTGAAGCAGAGGAGACAGTTAGAAAACGAAGACCACAGTTAAGGCCATACAGGATACAACTATAATCACAATGGCACAGAGGAATGATATAATTGGAATTCCTTTTAAAATTATAAGTAACTATGAACTCTGACATCCAATTAAGAATCCATAATGCTTTAAAGGGTTAGTTCACCCAAAAATGAGAATGATTTACTCTCTAGGCATCCTAGGTGTATATGACTTTCTTCTTTCAGATGAATACAATCGGACTTATATTAAATATTGTCCTTGCTCTTCCAAGCTTTATAATGGCAGTGGGCGCGTGGTTTTTTCAACAGTCCAGAAGTAGTCAAATAAAGTGCGCGCATCTGTAATAAAACGTGCCTCACATGGCTCCGGGGGGTGAATAAAGGCCTCCTGTAGCGAATCCATGCGTTTTTGATAGAAAAATATGCATATTTAAAACATTATAAACACCTTTTCTCTCACTTACGCTAACTGACGTCCGCGGAAGCCTTTCCGGCGGATGATGTAGGACGTATGCATCGCACACGCGCCTCTGATATATGCTAGTCTTGCGAGTTTATTTACAGGAGCAAAGGAAGCAGTATGTGATATTGACATGTAGTGGTTGAAATAGGTGCTGCAGTCCAAATGCTAAATATTAGCATTGTTTCTCCCGCCCTCTCTTCCTCAGACTCGATGCTCATATAGGTTGCCAGATTGAAGACTTGCAAGAGGAAGCAAAGCAATTGACAATGGAAGGCTGTACGTGGTGTGTTGATAATACTGTGGTGTGGATGTCCAGCATTTGAACAGTTTTGCTGCTTTGGGTGCGTCGTCATTTTAGAGTGACGTGAATGAGCATAGTGACCTGTGTATTGGTGGATTACTTTTACTGACCATGTAGAGAAATTTACTCTGCATTTATCCCACCCTAATCTAGCCTACTGTTGAAATTGTTGATCAGCCGTCATTGTTGTTGAGAGCCTGTGTGCGGCATAATATGTGCATTATATGCATATGGATGCGTTAGCTGTAACAGAGATGTGAAAGATGTGTACATGTAGTTTACAGTTGCTTACTGAAGGCCCTGACTGAAACCCCACGGTACGCCACTGAAATCAATGCTACCCACCTCAAGAAATAACATTTTAACGCAACCTCGGCGTCCGATTCGAGCCTTTCCCGCTCCTTGAGTTCTCTCCACTGCTGGAAAGTTGCTGATTGGCTACAACTTAAGTGTGTTTTGGGACTCGGTCAGACACTGCGGTCAAAAGCATTTTTCAAAAATCGCTTAGTGCACGTTTAAGGAGCAGTGACTAGGCCAAAGTATACTTCGGCCATCCGCGTACCGTCCGCATTATGTAATTTTTGTCATCAAGAGTGCTCGCGGACAGCCGTGCACCCTACGAAGCAATTGGATAAAATGCTTATTTATTTTATCTGGAAAAATAAGCCTCATTACCTGAGAAAATAAATGTAATGCAACTCCAAAGATCATGGTGGTTTAGATGTGTTGAGTTATGATACTTTAAACAATCTATTTAAAATAAATTGGTAATTTTTATCAATACTTCAAAAATAAAGACCGTATTTGGAAATCCTTTCCCAAATATTTATTTAAGCAGTTGGGTGACCTCTAATTTTTGTTGAAGTGCAATTATTCAATTGAAAAAATAATGGTTAAGCTTGCAAAATTTCATAAACAAGCTTTTGTGGCATGGACGCTGGCCTACAAACATAATTTCTCACCAAAGAGGTACTATATTTGGAACAATAAAAGACATCTTATACAAAAATAAATATTAATATTTTGATTACAGGTTTGAAAAAACAATATTATAGTAGTCAGCCAGCTCTTAAACAATAATGGAGTTTTATTAACGTACAAGGAATTTTTTTTAATAAATTTAAAATACCAGTTAGACCTAAGGAATTTGCTGTTGTAATGGATGTAATCCCTCAAAAAGTTTAAACCCTTCTCAAAAGTGCATCGAGAAAGATTTGATGTCTGAAGAGATCAAGAGTAAAATATTGATTGGTAATACAAATATTATACAAAATAGACTCTCAAATAACTATATTAGGAATTTACTTAATAACATTGTTTATCCTCCAGCTCGCTTTTTCTGGTCTTCTGTATTTGGAGATGTGAATTGGCGTAAAGCTTGGCAAACAGTAGACAAATTCTATATTAATAACAACGTAAAAGAGGTTTCTTTTAAAATAATGCATAGAATATACCCAGACATGTTGGACAGTTCTTTGCAGCTGAGTGGATTTGATGTAATAATGTACTTCGGTGATCATGGATTTGATAAAGATAAAGCATACTTCATACAGTTGTTAATTTCAATGGGGAAGTTTCATATTCATAAAATGAAGTGGTCAGGCTCCAAACCAAACTTTTCTCATTTTATAAACAATTTCAATCTGTATTGTAAGGCCCTGTGTAATTGCACAAAGGCTATTAGAAGTTTAGATATATTAATATTGTTCATATTTTTTATTTTACATTTGAATGTTTCTCGTTGTATTGTTCTGATGTAAGGCATAATAAAAAAAAAAAAAGACAGCCGTCCGCGTGCAGGCATTTTTTTTAGGACGCGCGGACTGTGAGCGTACAACAGCGCATGCGCGAGGTGAATGTCGAGCTGGTCCGTTTCCGTCCACACTCATTCCTGGAGAGTATACTTTGAAAGCTGCGAGTGAGTGGAAAGTGAAGTATACCTGGGCCTTTAGGCTAATGTACATAGCGGAAACCCTGATTAATCCTCTCTTTACCGATGTCCCCTTTCGTAGAGACAGTGAGGGGGACGGATCGGGTCACTATGAATCTGGAGGGGTCATGTCCCCCCCGTCCCTAGTGCCATCTGCACGCCTGGCCCTAAGCCTTGTTTATGTGCAAAAGAACATACGTGTCATGAATCCGGTCTACGAACTTCCACTCACTCACCACCAGAGGTCACCCGCTCACCACATGTACTCTTGCACTACACTACTATTACATCTCACCTCGGACTACAGTTCCCATCATCCACTGCACTGATGACACACACAGCTGATCACACTGATTACACAGCTGATTCCCATCACACACCCTACTTAAGCCTTGGACTTCCTCTTCCTCTCTGCCGAGTATTGTTTAGCATCTATCACTGTGATAACTACTTTACGGAGCCTATCTTTGGTTTTCTTAGTCTAGTCTAGTCATATTATTACCTGTGTTTCTTAGATTTACCTATTGCCTTGCCGTTTGGATACTGTTTCCCCCAGCCTGGACTATTGCTAGTGATGGCGAAGTGAAGCGTTCTGAACCAGTAAAGCTTTCAACCCAATTGTATCGGGAAAAGGTTCATTACTCAATGCTTTTTAAAACGGTTCATGCTGTGGCCATCTTGTGGTCATAAAAATTAATAACACCTTCCAAAGTGCTGTGATTCATTACAGCTGCTGGTTTCACATCTGATTCCTTGTTTTAATTTATTGTATAAAAATAATGGCCATTGTCAAAGATAAAAAAATAATTCAAATAAATCAAACAAACTCATTAATCCTCATCGATTTGTGATAAACGGCAGAAAGAGAAAACGCTGTCAATGTAAACTCTGCCTCAGTCCTTAGACTAAATCACTGTAACTTTATTTCATGGGAATCTATACAAAGTTCATAGATAGATATAATTAGACTAATTAATTTACCTTATGTATATTTATAGTTTTTTGATTGCGATACAATGCTAACGCACCTTTTATCATAATTGTGATATAATTGTTAGGATATAAAAACGTGATATAAGATTTTGGTCATATGCTAATTATAATGTAAAGGAAACAACGCTGAGGTTCGCTTCGTTTGAACCATACTGAAGCAGTCACGTGGTTTTCAGGCGAATGAAGCTTCGGACGTCATAGATCACGTGCTTTTGGCAAAACTAATCAAGCTACGATACAATGCTTCAATGTGAAATGTTTCATTTTTTTGATACAAGCTTCGATGTCGAACGTTACATCACTAACTATTGCTGAAGTTTACGGATTACCTTTTTTGTCAAGCTCTATGGATATTGATAGTTGTCGATTGACCACGCCCGTTTAGGATACTTCTCTTGCCTTGCCCTCAATATACCTGTTTGCCATTGTCAGAACCTTACCAGTTTAACGACCCCGTCTCTGAATAAAGCTTTGCAGATGGATCCGAACGCTTCCTCTGTTCCTTCCGTAACAGTACGTGCATGCAGCGCGATACTCTCTATAATGGCGGAATACATGATTTGGAGGAGAATTGTTGAATAAAGTCATTGTTTTTGTTTTCTTTGCGCACAAAAAGTATTTTCGTAGCTTTGTAAAATTACGGTTGAACCCCTGATGTCACATGGTCTATTTTACAGATGTCCTTACTACGTTTCTGGGTCTGGGAACATTTCAGTAGCGTTGCTGTCTATGGAGGGTCATCGAGCTCTCAGATTTCATAAAAATATCTTAATTTGTGTTCCGAAGATGAGCATGTCTTACGGGTTTGGAACGACATGAGGGTGAGTAATTAATGACAGAATTTACATTTTGGGGTGAACTATCCCTTTAAACCAGACAAGGTACCAGAACAAAAAGACACTCAGCAAAATCGAATTTTCGCTATTGACAAAATACAAGAAAATATCAAGTTTTTTTGTCAATATCGCACACCCCTACAGTATATTGAAGCACTCACCCTTTAGGAAACAGGTCCTTGAAGTGGATCATCTCCACCATGACATTGACGTTCTCCCTCACGGCAGAGCAGAGGTTGTGTTTGACGTAACACTCACGCTGCAGCTGGAACACCATCTCTTTCACAGCCAGACACTTGCGGCTGACGCAGCTGAACTTGTGGCGAAGTCCATGAGCCATGCATTTCAGCGCATCTTTGATGAACGATTTTCCCTGCGGTGATGCAGAAGTCGTTCATCAAGCCAGAGTCGTTAGCACATGCAGTTAATGACAAAATGTCATCTAAGCTAATTTCAGCTCAAGTATGTCTAATGATAAGGACATAGCGAACAAACTGCCAGCTCTCAATGATGATGAGTAGAAAGCATGCAAGATGCCAATCCAACCTCAGACCAAGTATTAAAGAGCATTATACTGTACATGTTATGCACATTGTGATTTAAGTACATTAGTGAAGCAGGCAGGATCATACCTGGGAGTCAAATTTGCCAGCGTTGTGGAGGAACGTCATGCAGATGTCGTGTAGTCCGCGGATCTCGCAGGAGTTGTTGTTGAAGCACTCGAACATCCCACAGCCCACATCACCTGCGTTCACCAGACATTGCTGAATCTCCGCTGGAGAATGATCAAGGGAGAGAGAACTTGGAGTAATCACATTACAGCTTTTACAGTAAATACACATTGCTCTTGCTATATTAACACTGTTAAATATATACGGTTAAATTTGCAGTAAAAAAAACTAGTGGGCTTTAGGGATGCCTGTATATTTTACAACTTAATATCTCAATATACATAATTTAACTATCAAAACCAGCTTTTTTTACTTTATATAAATCTAGGTGGCACAATAGAAAGCCACATGATGAGTAAATTGTTAGTGGCCTGTCCATAAAACATGGCTTATATTCAGGGTCATGCACACAAAGACAAATCACCAGCAGGGTAACACACACAACACTAAAATAATGCAATACACAATCCTTAAGTAACAGAAAATGTAACACAAAACACCCTAATGTACAACACTGATTACAAAAATAAACAAAATGATTTATTAAAACCATGTGATTTTTCAGAAAATGTATAGTTTTTAACTTCCAAAAACATTTGACCGTATTTTACAGTAAAGTTACATATCGTGATGTTTATCCGTTTACCGTTTTTAATTACACATTTTTATTGTATAATTTTTTACAGATTTTTTCTGTAATCAATTTTAAGTGGTAATTTGTATAAATATGGTTTAAAATATTTTTTTTTATTTAAATTCTAAAAAAACTTAATATGGATATTGTCTGAAAGATTGCGAGAACTTTCAAAATAATCTAAATGTTCCATGTCCGTCTTGTTTGTGACACTGCATCTCTTTGTGGACTTCGGTAAGGTTTGACATTCACTGTGTTGGCTGTGTTCTAAATTTATATTCACTAAGCCTAAGGGTAATTTGCAGCTTTATGACAGTAAATATTCTTAGGCTTTTGACAGTTGCATTTAGATCACTTAGCGGAACATTTAAAAAGTTGGTAGGACACGTTAAAACATTTGGATCGGTATTTGTCTACTTTCAGTGGCAATGATGGAGGCTATATGGAAAGTTTTATAAGAACTAACATTATTTCCACTTTGCCAACAGAACAGTTTGAATGAGCTCACTTGACAACATTTGGCGCGAAAAGACTTAAGAGCAGCGCGCGCACGTGGATTCTGAAAGGAGGACATTTTCGGAGCTAGGTAGCTACATTTACACAAAACAAAGCCATTATTACATTTATGTTAAAAAGAGTAACGTTACATAGCTTTTAAGTCAGAACAACTAATAGTATTTAAAAATATAAAGGTCAACACTAAAGTCTCACCATTTACTATGTCTACGTTTATTTATTTATTCCTTACTTTAAATATATAAGTGGTAAAAATATTTTAATGACGTAACTTACATGTACCGATTTGGACCTGATAATGGTTCCCAAAACGTCGGGACGTGACAACGCCATGATAACGTTTTTGCAACGGTGTGAAAATGCTTTTATTATATTTATCGCAACGAAAAAACCCTGACATTTGATGCATTAAGTAGGCTACGTAGAACAGAAACGCATTTTAATGTTGTGCTAACCGGGATGACACAATAATCTGGAGATAAGTTGTTTGATTGAACACACAAGTTAAAAGTTTGATGCAGCTTTAATACAAACAGTTTAATCAGCTCCACGCATTTACGGTCTGTCGTTGATTTCCCTTGCATGCACTGCGCAAAACCCCTATTACTACCTACCTGTGTTCTGCAGAGAGAGTCTTCTCTTCTGGATGTTCAGTGATTTCTCTTGAGAGGTGTCATGAGCGCTGCTGGAATCAGTCGCGTGTGTTTGCCGCACCGCCAAAAACAATACAAACACTCCTATAGTCAGTTGCACACGCATGTCTCGTGACGATGATGATAACGCGGTCTAAAACTGCGAATATTTTCGGATCACGGTAGCGTCACCATAGAGAATGAAGCACACGCGGCGGAGGGAGTAGCGCAGACGCGTAGTGAGGATCGGGGGATGGATGCTGCCTGTATTTCCTCTAACTCATGTCAGTTTGGATGAAGGAGGTGAGCAGGTGCTGACCAATCACAGTCACCGGCGAGACGACCGTTCCGTTCCGTGCGTCCATTCGAAGTTCATACAGCACGTATAGTGCAGACCGGGGCTAGTTGTCACAAGGGTTGTAGTTGTATCTCACTAACTATAAGGTTTCAGTCAAAAGTCGCAAATGCATGTTTTTAGTTTTTAATGATTACAACCTCCAAAACTAAGATTTAAACATTACATTTTGATATAATATTTCATATATGTCTTGTAGGGGCAAGTGTTACATGAGAAAAAGGCTGTATTTTGTAATTTTATACAGTTCATTCGTAGAATATATGCATCCTGTTTTGATTATTTTTGCTGCTGTAATTGTTTTGTGTTTTCCTTTTTTTACTGTTTAAATTTTCCTTTTTAAACATTAATATTTTTATACATGGAATAAAAAAGTGATACAACTAGCCCTGATCTCCGCTATTGTTGCAGTTATTATAAAATTAATAGTTTCTGTCTTGGCTTCTGATTCGTCCAATACAATGTTCCATCTGTGGTAAAAATCCACGATATAGTAAGAGACATGAAACACCTGTTCATCTTACTGCCAAGCTAGTCTTGTACGCTAATGTGTGATTTAACAACATGCAAAGTAGACTTCATTCAACTGTGGTAAGTTTTGTTATACACACATTTCATTCTGTGTTGTGTGTTATGTCCATGCACCTTATAAATGAATGCACTTAGTTTGGCACACATTTTAAATAGTTTGGCACACATTTTTAATGATGCATTAAATTAAATATTATGATATATAGAGCTGTGGACACTTAACCAATGTCTAATTAAAATTTTTATGTACTCCCAGCCCCAGCCTTTTGTCTTAACTTACTCTGGAGGGGGTCCCTACTGTAATTCGCACCATACAAGTCATATGATCATACAGTAATGCAGCCTCCAGCTATCAGGTGGCGAGTACACATGTTAAATCTATTAGATGGACCTAATGGGATTTTCACGTTCAGCCTCAATTAGTCGGATATATAACCCAACGGTGCTCCAAGATAACCTCCTGAGACCCAACACAAGGAATCACGATTTCCTTTTCGAGTTATTTTTATTTATTATAAGGTTTAAAAGAAACACATAGTAGTTTTTAAATGTTTCCTTATTATTCCTAATAGTATATATATACTATACTATACTAAACACTATAACTTGATAATATATTTATATATAGCATTATCTTATCACATTAAATCAAATAAGCGTTCTTAATATTATTACAGACTACACAATCAGTCATTTGGCAAGTTTTTAAACCGACAGACCAGGTAAAATATAAATATATATATATATATATATATGAACATGGACAAAAAAAAACATGCCTTTCTGCGGAAAGCGTATCAACAAATCAAAAAATTATTTGTGAATTTTTTTCAGGTTGCAATATTATTTATGAATAATATGAAATAATATAAATAGTTTCAAAGCAACTTCACAATAAATGCATTTTTTCAGTGTTGCAGTCGGGAAGGATTCTGTATAGGTCAGAGATGTTTGCATCAAAGTAATATGGATATAACATACAGCTATAAGCCAATATAAGTTATGTGGTTAGTAAACATGCATTTAAACACAGACACAATTAACATGTTAGGCCATGATTATAGCTTGATTGTAATTATTACAATATAAGTACAGGTGCATCTCAATAAATTAGAATGTCCTGGAAAAGTTCATTTATTTCAGTAATTCAACTCAAATTGTGAAACTGTGTATTAAATAAATTAAATGCACACAGACTGAAGTAGTTTAAGTCTTTGGTTCTTTTAATTGTGATGATTTTGGCTCACATTTAACAAAAAACCCACCAATTCACTCTCTCAACAAATTAGAATATGGTGACATGTCAATCAGCTAATCAACTCAAAACACCTGCAAAGGTTTCCTGAGCCTTCAAAATGGTCTCTCAGTTTGGTTCACTAGGCTACACAATCATGGGGAAGACTGCTGATCTGACAGTTGTCCAGAAGACAATCATTGACACCCTTCACAAGGAGGGTAAGCCACAAACATTCATTGCCAAAGAAGCTGGCTGTTCACAGAGTGCTGTATCCAAGCATGTTAACAGAAAGTTGAGTGGAAGGAAAAAGTGTGGAAGAAAAAGATGCACAACCAACCGAGAGAACCGCAGCCTTATGAGGATTGTCAAGCAAAATCGATTCAAGAATTTGGGTGAACTTCACAAGGAATGGACTGAGGCTGGGGTCAAGGCATCAAGAGCCACCACACACAGACGTGTCAAGGAATTTGTCTACAGTTGTCGTCAGAGGCGTCTTACCTGGGCTAAGGAGAAGAAGAACTGGACTGTTGCCCAGTGGTCCAAAGTCCTCTTTTCAGATGAGAGCAAGTTTTGTATTTTTTGGAAACCAAGGTCCTAGAGTCTGGAGGAAGGGTGGAGAAGCTCATAGCCCAAGTTGCTTGAAGTCCAGTGTTAAGTTTCCACAGTCTGTGATGATTTGGGGTGCAATGTCATCTGCTGGTGTTGGTCCATTGTGTTTTTTGAAAACCAACGTCACTGCACCCGTTTACGAAGACATTTTGGAGCGCTTAATGCAGATGAGCTGAAGGCCACTGTCAAAGAAACCTGGGCTTCCATACCACCTCAGCAGTGCCACAAACTGATCACCTCCATGCCACGCCGAATTGAGGCAGTAATTAAAGTAAAAGGAGCCCCTACCAAGTATTGAGTACATATACAGTAAATGAACATACTTTCCAGAAGGCCAACAATTCGCAAAAAAAAAAAAAAATGTTTTGGTCTTATGAAGTATTCTAATTTGTTGAGAGTGAATTGGTGGGTTTTTGTTAAATGTGAGCCAAAATCATCACAATTAAAATAACCAAAGACTTAAACTACTTCAGTCTGTGTGCATTGAATTTATTTAATACACAAGTTTCACAATTTGAGTTGAATTACTGAAATAAATGAACTTTTCCATGACATTCTAATCTATTGAGATGCACTTGTATAATATGTAACAGTTTTGTATGTCAATCCACATTTGCCATCAAATGTATTTAATTGTCATTTCTCTCTGGAATTACTGCTCATTGCAACAACCCATAACTTACAAATTTACCAAAATAGTCTCTTTGAAATACTTTTACAATAAATGTTGCATTAAAATAGTCATGGGGTCCAAGAAAACTTGCTACAGTGAATCAAAGTTATTTACCCCATCAAAGGCAAACCAAAGGGAGTCACCACACTGTTTTGCTTGAGGGGTATAATGAATGATCTGTTTACCATGATCTATTTATTCATTCTGCTGGAGCGGTGGAGGAACACGAGGTGAGAGGCAGTTGAATGCTTTTGCTGGGGCCTCTTGCCAAACCAAACATATCCCCTTGGCATCCTTACATTAGTGTCAATGGCCCATATCCATAATATGTTAGTGCAGCAGCTTTGGAAATGAGACCCCAGCTGAGGAGGAGTTGCAAGCTTATTATGGGCTAAATTTGGCTTAGAAATGCACTCTTTACAGGCTGAAATTATTCTAATTGTAACCACATATGATTTACTGAATGTCAGTTATTTTAGAGACATTATTTAGAACTGTGGTTGAATATTGCATCACTTCAGGAGGTAAAGAACACAATGAATAGCCTATAATTATCAGATAATTAATATAAATTTACAAGAACTGTAAAACAACATTGCAAGTTTCTAGAAAAATGACACGGGAGTGGCATGGGGAAAAATATTGTTGTAATTGTGCACGAGGATAGTAGAAAAATAACGGAGGACTCCATTGGGATTTGAATGGATTGTGAAAAATGGGCATTCAATACTATAAGGTGGTTGAAAAATAATAGTGATTTGTGACATCAGTCGATAAGAAACACGATGCCAGATGTGGAACAAGTTATTACCTTTTGATGAAAGACTGATGAAATATGCACAGTAACAGCTGTTGACCTAAAGGTGGTAACCTTCCTTGACAAATGATGATGATGGACATCGTCTTGGCAAACAGTATGTTGCATCTGTTTAAAAAACTTGTATAACCAATAATATATCCCTTTATGACCTCATCTATGACAACAGTTTTGCAACATGAATCGTAAAATTTACGTACAGTTAGCATGAGGCTAAAGTTATATGAAAAGTTGCATAACATTTTAATCACAATAGAACATAGATAACATTACAAATGTTTAAACTGAGAAATTGTACAATTTAATGTACAAAATGAGCTCATTTCAAATTTGATTCCTGCTACAGGTCTCAAAATAGTTGGGACGGGGGTCATGTTTACCATGGTGTAGCATCTCCACTTATTTTCAAAACAGTTTGAAGACGTCTGGGCCTGGGTCTGTAATACATAAGGCCTTCCCTGAAATAGACGTCATCTGGAGGGGAGCATATGTTGCTCTAAAACCTTTATATACCTTTCAGCATTCAAAGTGCCTTTCAAAACAAGAAAGCTGCCCTTACTGTATGCACTTATGCACCCGCATACCATCAGAGATGCTGGCTTTTGAACTGAACGCTGATAACACACTGCAAGGTCTCGCTCCTCTTTAGCTCGGAGGACATGGCGCCCGTGATTTCCAACAAGAATGTCAAATTTGGACTCGTCTGACCATAGAACACTTTTCCAATTTGAAACAGTCCATTTTAAATGAGCCTTGGCCCACAAGACACGATGGCGCTTCTGGACCGTGTTCACTTATGGCTTACTTTTTGCAAGATATAGCTTTAGTTGGCATCTGCAGATGGCACGACAGATTGTGTTTACCGACAGTGGTTTCTGGAAGTATTCCTGGGCCCATTTAGTAATGTCAATGACAGAATCATGCTGATGAGTGATGCAGTGTCATCTGAGGGCCCAAAAGACCACGGGCTTCCAACAAATGTCTTCAGCCTTGTCCCTTACGCACAGAGATTTCTCCAGTTTCTCTGAATCTTTTGATGATGTTATGCTCTGTAGATGATGAGATTTGCAAAGCCTTTGCAATTTGACGTTGAGGAATGTTTTTTTTTAAGTATTCCACTATCCTTTTTACGCACTCTTTTTTCACAGATTGGAGCGCCTCTGCCCATCTTTACTTCTGAGAGACTTTGCCTCTCTAAAGCTGGCTGCACACTAGACGATTTTCAAATCTTAACCGATTTTAAAACCATGGGAGACCACAGACATGAAGACAGTTTAACTAATGTTTTGCCTTATAATCCTCTGAACGTGCACACTAGATGATTCGACCAGATCGCGAGACCGCACACTTGAAGATTGTAGGAACGATTTCACAGTGACACGTGATCTCACAGAGACTCGCAAGATCAAACGTGACTAGAGAAGACAAACAAATAGAGGACAATTGACATTGTCAGCTGACCCTCCTGGCGAGCGTTCTGTTTCACAGTGAAAAACAAAGTATACTAAAGAATATGGGTGATGTTCTCTGCTTTCACGGCGTGTTTGTGGCTGCCAGGTTTCAGCTATAGAAGCACGCAACATCTGGTGAGTGACGCTTGCTCGCTCTCATTGCTATCGCGGGTATCAGATCAGAGGCAGTCCGATCAAGAGTCGTAAATATCAAACATGTTTGATATTTACGATTTGAGTTTGGCGACGCTCCTTCTCGGTCGGGAGCAGATAAATAATCGTAATGAGACCACACAATAAAGGATTTTTGTATCGATTCAATCTTCGATCGTTCGGGGGTGCAAATCGGCCTTAAAATCGGGCTTTAAATCCTCTAGTGTGCAGCCAGCCTAAGACATCCCTTTTATAGCTATTCATGTTACAGACCTGGTGTCAATTAACTTAATTAGTTGCTAGATGTTCTCCCAGCTGAATCTTTAACAATTTGCTTGCTTTTTCAGCCTTTGTTGCCCCCGTGCCAACAATCAAATTTGAAATGAGAATATTTAGTGGATATGTGTAAAATTTCTCTGTTTAAACATTTGTAATGTTCCCTACGGTTTATTTATTTGCAATAAAATATTAGCTCATGTGATTTGAAAATCTTTTAGTTTTCATTTTATTCAAATTTAAAAAACGTCCCAACATTTCCGGAATTCTGGTTGTAGACAGGTGTAGTGACTTTAAGGTGTTTTAATTGTGGCGATTTCAGTACATGAGTATAACAGAGGACCCAGGTTTGAACTGAAATATTGGCGTTTTGTTCACCCAGTTACTTTTTTTGTGATGCATAGTCATTATTTCACATATATTACAGAATAAGACTTAGTTATAATACTTCAATTTTTTGGAAATTGAATCCACAAAAAGTGATGCATTAGCATAAATCTGTATTATTTTTACCCAATTGTGTAGTGGTATGCAACTATGCTTTATTCCTTTTAAAACCAGTATAATACATCAGTCATTTATTATGGTCCATACAAGTGGCTGGGCAATGAAAAACATATTTTGCTAATAGCAAAGAGGCTCTGCTCAGTCCCTGTGTGTTTAGTTAAGATAATATCACTGCGTTTACAAATTTCCCTTAATATGTGACAGGTTAGTATTGCAGAGGGTCATGGAAAACATCTTTGAAGTTGTTCCTCCAATCAATTTGTGTGATGGACTTTCTCTCTATTTTGTAAAAACAAAAACAAGCACTCTTCATTGGTTGCACCATTATCTTAACATAAGGTGATGGGGCAGTTCTACATTTTACGAGGTAATTTAGCACAGATGATGAATACAGTGTTTTTCACTGTCTGATCCTTCCTTTGAGCTTGCTGACACATGTTTAAGTTGTTAGAAATATGTAAATGTTTACTATATTCGCTATGGGATGTTCTCTTGTGTTTATCATTTGGGTACATGCTATCCTTCTGACACAGAGAAAGCATTGTGTGTCTCAACATGTACACAATCAAGACAAGGGTACTTGTGTTCCGAACACTCAATGGCAGCTTAAAAAGAGCTGCAATCTTTAAATGGAGAGGTTTCTTTGGATTTTTTCCTCTTGATAAACTTATATATTTGCACTTGCACACACATGCATTATTGCATGCACAACATTTTCTCAGAGGTATTGAGTACCTGAGAACTATACTTGAGTAAAAATACATATTAACAGTACTTAAGTATTTTACTTGTGCTGAATGTAGGCTCATAGATCCACTAGTCCTCAATAACTTGAAAAGAAATGCCAGTGAAAAATAAGAAACAGGTGATTTGTGAGGAGAGCAATCATATGTTCAGTTACTAAAATCAAAATAAAACAGAACATCTCAAAACTGCAATAAGTCAAGGCTGACACAGCAACCTCTTAAACATCTACAAACAATGAAGGCTCAGTTAAGCTCAAGTATTCAAAAAGGGCATAAGTAAACCAATATCTTTCAGAAAGGTCAAAGCCTGTGATGTCCTCATCTTGTATGAGTCAAAATCTGCTAAAGGGAACAGCATTTTCTGTTATATTTCAGTTATATTGTCACAAAAATGGCAAATACAGACTCTGGATGGAAACTTCTTAAACTGTCAAGTGACAGAATATGTGACATCATGGTGATTACCACAAAATAATTTTAAATTGTTCCTTCTTTTCTCTGCAAAAAAATTAAAATAAAATTGGGTTACTGAAGCATTATGGTGAATGGTGAATACAATGTTAAAAAGCGAATGGGGTTCTCCGTTCACTTCCATTGAACTTCCAGTCCATAAGCTTTAAGATGCTCACTGTTTCAATAGTACAGTCACAAAATGTAAAAATGTGTATTAACATGATTTAAAGGGGTGGTTGACTGTTTTTTTATGGGGTGTTGTGTAACATGTGTTAATGCTTTGTAAAAAAATAAATAATTTATTTTCACATAATTTACCTTTATCCCACACTGCTCGGTACCTTCTCTGATAAACGCGCTGCTTATTTCCTGAATTTATGAAGCCCCTCCCTCAGAAATACGCAATGGGTGGAGATGGGAGGAGATGTCTTGTGATTGGCTAAACCGCCTCTAGTGCACGTCTAAACGTCCCACCCCTCGCCTCAGCAGAATGTGCTGCGGTTGTGTTGTAAACAATGGCGTCATCTATATTTCTTATCAATCTGAGCCAGATTGAGACGCAGAGGATAGTAGTGAAGAGGATTCGCGCAGAACCTGTGCAAGTACGGCTCTTAATGGTGTGTTTGTTTGTTTGTTGTTGTCTCATACTTTTAGATATGCTGTTATTTGTAAATGCTACTGCTTCTGTTAGCTTTTAATATACGGTTTTATCCCGATGAAAGCTTTAATACAGCATGGCAACCGCACGCGCATCCATGTATAACGCTCCTCATAGCTATGTGACAATACAGGTGCATCTCAATAAATTAGAATGTCGTGGAAAAGTTCATTTATTTCAGTAATTCAACTCAAATTGTGAAACTCGTGTATTAAATAAATGAAATGCACACTGAAGTAGACTTTTAATTGTGAGTAGCTCACATTTAACAAAACCCAGTCTTTGATTCTTTTAATTTACAAACATGAGTACCATATTATCGCAGAAGATACTGTATATCGCACACCCCAGACTCAATGAATCATCCGCGGTTGTGCGCGCACTTGTTTGCACATGAGCAAAATCGCCTGACCACTAATTCATCAAACCTACTTTCTTGCAGTCTCCAGCCCGATCTCACAGCAATTCGTACATATTTTACAAGGTGGCTAATTCATACGAATTCGTACGACCTCACTCGTACAAATTAATACGATTTTTCGTATGTATTTTACGAGTTGCCAATTCATATGAATTTGTACGAATGACCTACACCTAACCCCGCCCCTAAACCCGTCACTGGGGTTTAGACAAATCGTACTAAATGAGTGAGGTCGTACGAATTTGTACGAATTAGCCAACTCTTAAAATATTTACGAATTGCCGTGAGATAGCGCTGGCAGTTTCTGTTCTTCTGACGTCTGACTATTTTGTAGTAAGTAACGAATATGCTTCGGGGAAATGTATCGGAGTAAAAATATACATTTTAATTAGGAAATGTAGTGGAGTAAAAGTAAAATATAATGGCTATACAAAATATTGGCTAAAATATAAAAACTCAAGTAAAGTACAGATACTCCCAAAAAATACTTAAGGACTGTAACAAAGTATTATTACTTCATTACAATACACCACTGCTAATACTATGAGAATAGTGACTTTATAAACGTTGATGTTCCTTTTATTTTTCAGTTGTCCTGTTGTTGGGAGTAGCTAAAGTGTGTGGAGTACGTCCATAATTTAAAGGGATAGTTTACCCAAGAATGTGGGTAATCAAACAGTTGCTGTACCCATTGACAGCATTTTTTTCCTACTATAAAAATTGCTGTTGGTTAACAACATTCTTCAAAACATCTTCTTTTGTGTTCAACAGAAGAAAGAAACTCAGATTTGGAACAATTTAAGGGTGAGTAAATTATGACAGAATTTCCATTTTTGGGTGAACTACCCCTTTAAACTTGAAGGATCCAGCCTCATCCATTGCAATTGCATGGAAAAGAGTGTATGTTGATTGAGTATATGATTCGAAACATTTTCATGTTCCATGGAGATAAAGGTCATATTGGTTTGGAATGACATGAGGGTCAGTAAATAATGACAAAACTAATTACATTTTTGGGGCATTCTAGGCTCATTACCGAGCAAGGTCAGTAGCAAAAGTGCAACACGGGGCTTAGTACACCACAACAGCATTCAGCCAAATGTAGAAGTTATACATCTCCATCTATGACAGGAGTGTCCAAACCTGTTCCTGTAGGGCCACTGTCCTGCAGAGTTTAGCCCCAACCCTAATTAAACACACCTCAACCCAAGTAATCAAGGTCTTCAGACTCACTAAAAACTTCAAGGCAAGTGTGTTGGAGCTGGCTGTAGCTAAACTCAGGAAATTGACCCTCCATGAGCAGGATTGGACATCCCTGGTCTTTGCTCCCCTGCCAGGTGACATTTTTGGAGAAGTCGTGTTAATGCTCTTTGTTTGTGCTTCTGAGTGTCTGATCTCTTGCCTACACACCGTTTTGAGAAGATTTACATAACTTGTTGGCGTTAACCTCGGTTAACCCCACTGTTGATCGCAAGATGACCCCTGTCCCACAAACACATTCTTACAAATACATGTACCCATGAACTCTTGTACTCTACTATGTTATGACCAGAGCAGCTGTGGCAAACATGCAGCACGTAGATCGTGTACAGGGGGTTTGAAGACCATTGTGCACAAGTAAACTACTGTTTTTCAGCATGATTATGTTGAAAGGGAGGAATTTTGGTTTGATAAGAACTTTAAGGGCTTTTGCTGATTGAGATATGGTTCAGCTGGATATACTTATTACCATTTTTTTATTATTCTGTAAGGAAAAGCCTTTCTTAATTCCAGGTGTTAGGTAGGAATGCAAAATGCCATGAGTATGTACACGTTGGGATGACACTAAGTATTTTGTTGGTCATGCTAATCAAACGTCACTTCGCTCCCATGGCTACAGCTTGTATATTGTACAAACATTACGGTAAGGTACGATGATTGTTATGATCAAGAACATAAACATAATGGAGTATGTTCCAGGAAGAAGCGGGTCAAGGCTGTGAGTGGGCATTTGTGTATTTAGCATATGTTGTTTTTTACAGCGTACATACCGTACACACATATTTGGGTTTGTACAGAATGTCCATTAGCACAAGACTTTCTGAACTTTTCTTGTTTCACACATTCCAGAGGTCTAAAAAAAAAAAAAATGGGTTTGAACATGAATTATTACTGTTGAAGTGTATTTGGGCTGTAAAGGTTTTAACAGTGTAGCAGATAAAAAAAGTCTGGGTGCATAAGTAAAGAATTGGAAGTGATAATGCCATTTTTTTTAATTGTATTTATAATAAAAAAATTATTAGATATTGTATATTTATTATAAAATAAAATGTATTTTTTTATAAAAGGCTATGATTGATAATGGATACCTGGGAAAAGACCTGTTATGTCTGGATAGCCATGGTTAATAACAAGAACTTTGGTTAAAACCCTAAAAGAGGTCGATACTCAACTGCAGAATGTGTCAACCATGTGCTCACATCTGTATAACCAAATCAGTCATTGAAGTAGTTCATATGTCTGTATTTACTTTTTTTCAGTGTGTGTAAGAGTTTTCAGAGTCTTATTCTGTAGGCTACATTGTTGCATGACAGCTGAGAAAGTGAGTCATTTGAATCGTTCACTCAACTGTTTTGTTCAAAAACAGATTAATCCAGTCAAGTCACCTTTATTTTTAGTGTTTTACGATCAGACTCGACGATTGATTGTGCTTTTGACTTTTAGAACTACGGTGGGGAAAATTATTTTTGATCCCTTGCTGATTTTGTACGTTTGCCCACTGACAAATAAATTATCAGTCTATAATTTTAATGGTAGTTTTATTTGAACAGTGAGAGACAGAATAACAACAAAATCCTGAAAACTCATTTAAAAAAAGTTATAAATTGATTTGCACTTTAATGAGTGAAATAAGTGTTTGACCCCTTCACAAAACCTAACTTAGTACTTGGTGGCAAAACCCTTGTTGGCAATTCACAGAGGTCAGACGTTTCTCGTAGTTGGCCACCAGGTTTGCACACATCTCAGGAGGGATTTTGTCTCACTCCTCTTTGCAGATCCTCTCCAAGTCATTAAGGTTTCAAGGCTGACATTTGGCAACTCGAACCTTCAGCTCCCTCCACAGATTTTCTATGGGATTAAGGTCTGGAGACTGGCTAAGCCAAAACCTTAATGTGCTTCTTCTTGAGCCACTTCTTTGTTGCCTTTGCCGTTTGTATTGGATCATTGTCATGCTGGAATATCCATCCATGACCCATTTTCAATGCCCTAGCTGGCTTCAATGCCCTGGCCCTGACGATACATGGCCCCGTTCATGGTCCCTTTGATGCGGTGCAGTTGTCCTGTCCCCTTAGCAGAAAAACACCCCCCAAAGAATAATGTTTCCACCTCCATGTTTGAGGGTGGGAATGGTGTTCTTGGGGTCATAGGCAGCATTCCTCCTCCTCCAAACACAGCGAGTTGTGTCGATGCCAAAGAGCTGGACTTTGGTCTCATCTGACCACAACACTTCCACCCAGTTCTCCTCTGAATCATTGGCAAACAGACGGGCCTGTACATGTGCTTTCTTGAGCAGGGGGACCTTGCGGGCGCTGCAGGATTTACGTCCTTCACGGCGTAGTCTGTTACCAATTGTTATCTTGGTGACTCTGGTCCAAGCTGCCTTGAGATCATTGCCAAGATCCTCCCGTGTAGTTCTGGGCTGATTCCTCACCGTTCTCATGATCATTGAAGCTCCACGAGGTGAGATCTTGCATGGAGCCCCAGTCCGAGGGAGATGACAGTTATTTTGTGTTTCTTCCATTTACAAATAATCGCACCAACTGTTGCCACCTTCTCTCCAAGCTGCTTGGTGATGGTCTTGTAGCCCGTTCCAGCCTTGTGTAGGTCTACAATCTTGTCCCTGACATCATTGGACAGCTCTTTGGTCTTGGCCATGGTGGAGAGTTTGGAATCTGAGGGTGCTTTCACACTTGGTTTGCTTGCCTGGTCCGAACCCAAGTCCGTTTGCTCCCCCCTCCCCCATTTATATATTAATGTTTTTGAACGTTCGTTTTGTTTACAAAGCTTAGTGCTTAAGGACACTTACGTCTGTCCTTACGAATGTACTGCAAATGCTCTAAAGAGCGCTGAAGGCAAACATAAATGAGACATGCAGCGCTTCAGTCACACTTGTCAGGAAAGTGAGTGAAACACACACAAAAACACACATTTTTATCAAATAATACGACATTAATAATGGTTCACTTCTGCGATTTGGTGCGATTGTGTTCAGATCAGCAGCGAACCGTACCGGAGTTCACTTGAACCGTACCCCAGGCCACCCTTTTACGCAGACTCGGGTACGGTTCACTGGTGCACACCCGAGGTCGGATGACAGCCTTCACGCCATCCAAATGAACCAAAATCTTACGTCAATCGAACCCGGGTGCGCACCAAAAGTGCTAGTGTGAAAGCACCCTGATTGATTGATTGCTTCTGTGGACAGGTGTCTTTTATACAGGTAACAAGCTGAGATTAGGAGCACTACCTTTAAAAGAGTGCTCCTAATCTCAGCTCCTTACATGTATAAAAGACACCTGGGAGCCAGAAATCTTTCTGATTGACAGGGGATCAAATACTTATTTCACTCATTACATAAATTTTTGAAATGCGTTTTTCTGGATTTTGTTTTGATAGATTTGTCTCAACTGTTCAAATAAACCTACCAATAAAAATGATAGACTGATCATTTCTTTGTCAGAGTGCAAACGTACAAAATCAAAAATGTATCCCCACTGTATTTTCATTCGTGGAACAAATATACAAAATATTGTGCCTCATTCATGAAACATTCTAAATATAGGTGTAAATTCAGAGTAATTTGCATGTAAAGCTGACCTTCCCGAAAACTTTCCTCTGGATTCACAAATGCTTTGTAAATGTCCGATTTGATAGTTAAATGTGTATGTTAATGAATTCCAATAATTCGTAAATTGGGTGCTGTGCACACTCATTCACAATTAGCATAATCCCTGCCTATGAATTACAGCTACGCAAATTTCATGTCCATGAACACAGTGAAATATTCTGGTCTACTTTCTCAATTTGGCTCCAGTATATTGCATACATACAAAAAAGACTAATAGGCCATATGGCTAACAATAAATATTCAATAACGTGTGTCCACCAAAGCGTTTTTAGCCACCTGAAAAATGACAAGTAAACACTTAGGTGGCACAGCGTTTTTTCCCATAGACTGTAAAAAAAAGTTTTTCCAGCTGTTGATTTGGTTGCTATGAAGTGGAATATCCACGGCAGTAACGCATTACTAGTATCTCATTTTGAAGAATATTACTGAATATAAAAAGGCAGTAACCATTAATATTAACTTCTCTATTGTTGCACAAGTAGAATGATTGGTCGGTGGGGTATTTGTCCTGCCCCTCCAGGCCCTCCTCCATTGATTGGATGGCTGGGTAAAAATATTGTAAAATATTATAATGGCAGTACATCAGAATTCAGTGTCACCAGTTTGCCAAAAAGAACACAGAACGTTTTATGCACCATTTACACGTGGTAGGGAGCAGGCGTAAATTTTTTTCGTAGCAACTAACTTTTTGAAAATACGAAGATTTTCATAAATCCGAACATTTACGTCAGAACGGTTTTACGAATGATTTACACAAAAATTTGTTCTGCTCGTGTTTCATGAATGAGGCCCAACGTGTCTAAAATGTCTGAGTTACCAAATATTAACTGGAATTATTGCATTTACATTTATGTATTTGGCAGATGCATTTTTCACTCTATGTTGGTCAGTGCAAATTCACATGACCAACTTGGACAAAAGCAAAATCTGCTTAGGGAACTGTTTCACCCTTGCAACAACCTCTTGATCCAATGGAACTGTGAATGTGACTGCACCTTTACATTGTATTCTAGTTATCAGTTCATGCATTCTGTGGGAATCAAACCCATTGCTAGTGTCATGCTCTACTACAATTTCGAGCTTCAGAAATGCACACATCCAGTCACGTAGTTGGTCTGAATATCAAAACAGCATTCTTGCTCGTGTTTTGTGGCTGACCCGTCAGAATAAGGATTTCCAGAGAGCTGTGTAATAAGAGTACTGTAACACTAACATGTTACACAATGAAGCATCCTGGGAAACTGTTTAGGCTACGGTGACAACCTTCAGCAATGTTTGACTCCTGTGCTGCTCTGTTCCTACAAATAGCAGCATTGAAAATTACCTTTCCTCTTCAGTGGGACAATTCACTTGGGCTTCCTCAACATCTGGGCAGAAAAGAAAATTTGAAGTGAAATTTGAAGTGCAATTAAACTCAACAGATGCAGAAAGACTTTTTGAGGAATGGGGATTTTATTGTTGTGGCTTGAGCTTTGGAAGGCCAACTCGAGAGCGACCAGCAGCTGTGTTTCGAGAGAGGCTGGGGGTGGATGGGCGGTTGGATTTTCTCCCTCCCTTCCCCTCTCGGTAATTACTCTGGTGATTTATAATGTCCAGAAGACAAATGCAGTGTCAGCTGAGACGTCCCCCCAACCGATGCCCTAAACATACAATTTCACACTACATTACCAACCCTCTCCAAGGGCAGCGGGATTTAATTGCCGCATATCCGAGGCCAAAAGTACTGTGTCACTTGTTTCCTCACACAGTGCAAGTTTTCAACATTGGACAACTTCTTTCGACACTTTAAGAGCTGATGGGGGATGAAATCGGAGACGTAATTCATCTGCACAGTAATCTACACATAATTCTTAGAATAACACAAGAGCTGCTAACATAGCCGGATCTTCAAAATTCGTCCTTATGACCCCTTGTACATTTGGGTGTACAACAAGAAGGGTAAAATGATAAACTAATACAACAATTATACATTTTCAGGTGGGTTATATTAATAAAATAATATCTGATGTCACTCTAAAACCAGTTTAGTCTTAGGAAAAATAAAAGAAATACTTTGATTTAACTTTTAAATGAATCCAAAAGAGAGTTTTGTCCTCGTTTACCCTCATATTGTTCCAGACCCATTTGACTTTCTTTCTTATAGGTGCAATTTTTGATTAATTATCTGGACACTTATCTGGAAATGGGTTTGTAAAGCTCCAATTGACAAAAACAGCACATTGAAGTACAAACCCGATTCCAAAAAAGTTGGGACACTGTACAAATTGTGAATAAAAACAGAATGCAATGATGTGGAAGTTTCAATATTTTATTCAGAATACAACATAGATGACATATCAAATGTTTAAACTGAGAAAATTTATCATTTTAAAAGGAAAAATAAGTTGATTTAAATTTCATGGCATCAACACATCTCAAAAAAGTTGGGACAGAGCCATGTTTACCACTGTGTGCATCCCCTCATCTTATTTATAACAGTCTGCAAACGTCTGGACTGAGGAGACAAGTTGCTCAAGTTTAGGAATAGGAATGTTGTCCATTCTTGTCTAATACAGGCTTCTAGTTGGCTCAACTGTCTTAGGTCTTCTTTGTCGCATCTTCCTCTTTATGATGCGCCAAATGTTTTCTATGGTGAAAGATCTGGACTGCATGCTGGCCATTTCAGTACCCGGATCCTTCTTCTACGCAGCCATGATGTTGTAATTGATGCAGTATGTGGTCTGGCATTGTCAATTGGAAAATGCAAGGTCTTCCCTGAAAAGACGACGACATCTGGATGGGAGCATATGTTGTTCTAGAACTTGGATATACCTTTCAGCATGGATGTGCCTTTCCAGATGTGTAGCTGCCCATGCCACACGCACTCATGCAACCCCAACCATCAGAGATGCAGGCTCTGAACTGAGCGCTGATAACACTACTTGGTTGTCCTTGTCCTCTTTAGTCCGGATGACATGGCGTCCCAATTTTCCAAAAAAGAACTTCAAATTTTGATTCGTCTGACCACAGAACAGTTTTCCACTTTGCCACAGTCCATTTTAAATGAGCCTTGGCCAGAGAAAACGCCTGCGCTTCTGGATCATGTTTAGATATGGCTTCTTTTTTGACCTATAGAGTTTTAGCCGGCAACGGCGAATGGCACGGTGGATTGTGTTCACCGACAATGTTTTCTGGAAGTATTCTGAGCCCATGTTGTATTTCCATTACAGTAGCATTCCTGTATGTGATGCAGTGCCGTCTAAGGGCCCGAAGATCACGGGCATCCAGTAGGTTTTCCGCCTTGACCCTTACGCACAGAGATTGTTCCAGATTCTCAGAATCTATGGATGATATTATGCACTGTAGATGATGATAACTTCAACCTCTTTGCAATTTTTCTCTGAGAAACTCCTTTCTGATATTGCCCCTTTTTTTCGCCGCAGCATTGGGGAATTGGTGATCCCCTTCCCATCTTGACTTCTGAGAGCCACTGCCACACTGAAGAGCACTCTTTTTATAACCCAATCATGTTGCCAATAGACCTAATAAGTTCAAATTGGTCCTCCAGCTGTTCCTTGTATGCACATTTAACTTTTCCGGCCTCTATTGCTACCTGTCCCAACTTTTTGGAATGTGTAAGCTCTCATGAAAGCCAAAATGAGCCAATATTTGGCCATGACATTTCAAAATGTCTCACTTTCAACATTTGATATGTTATCTATA
>CM049812.1:19780176-19795823 GCA_027422405.1 Ptychobarbus kaznakovi | reverse complement strand
AATGTGTGCAGAGAGGACCAACCTGCCACATCACAAACCTCTTGGAGAGCAACTCCTGATATAAGGGCCTTAGGGGCTGCCATACTCCTGGTCGAGTGGGACCGGACAGCCATAGGAGAAGGTTGACCGGCCGACTCATAAGCAAGTGAGATGGCCTCGACCACCTACTTGTTCTTCCTTTGCTTAGATGCAGGGGACCCCTTGTTAGGAGGTCAAAACAAACGAAAAATACGAACAACTGTTCATTTTTACGCCACAGGGCAGCTCTGTGGACATAAGCATCTAATGCCCGCACTGGGCAAAGGAAATTGTGCCTTTCCTGGTCTGCATTCTGAAAAGGAGGAGGACAGAACCTCAAAGTACCACGAAGGAAACGAGATACCAGGGGGTCTTTCCCCAATGACATTCCACCCAAAGGAATGTGGTAAGCACTTATGGCCACCACATGAACCTTTAGAGTGGACGGAGCTTGCCCTGCAGTGAACCGCTCTTGCAGGAACTCCAGCACTGTACCAACTGGGCAGTTAACTGGGTCCAGCTGATGGTCACTACACCATGAATGTGAAAAACTCTCCACTTCAAGCATAACATTTTCCTCGTGGAGGGAGCTCTGGAGTGGAGAATGGTCTCAACAACCTCGGTTGAGAGACCTGAGTCTATGAGCTGGGCCCCCTCAGAGACCAAGCCCACAGTTTCCACAGTTCTGGTTGAGGGTGAAATCTCGAGCCCCCTGCTTGGGACAGAAGGTCCCTCCTGACGGGGAGCTCCAGAGGAGGCCCGTCGAGAAGGGATATTATATCTGGGAACCATACTCTGCCTGGCCACCGCGGGGCAATGATAAGTAGTAGAACCCGGTCCCGGTGAACTCTCTCCAGGACTCCCGGGAGCAGAGCGAAGCCTCGGCCACGTCTGCACCATCGCGTCCAGTCCGAGAGGAGCTGGATGTGTGTGGGAGAACCAGAGTGGACAGTGAGACGTCTCTCGAGATGCAAACAGATCCACTTGTGCCTGGCCGAACTCCCTCCATATCTGCTCCACCACCTCTGGGCCTCAACCCCTGTCTCGACAGGATGTCTGCTCCTATATTGTGGACCCCAGGATGTAAGCTGCTCGAAGAGACAACAACTTCCCTTGGGACCACAGGAGGATTTGGCATGCCAGTTTGCAAGTGGACGTGTCCGCAAACCCCCTTGGTGATTTATGTAGGAGACCACAGATGCGTTGTCTGAGTGGACGAGCATATGGTGGCCCCTAAGATCTGCTAAGAAATTCTTGAGAGCAGCGAACATCTCCAGACGGTTGATGTGCCATGAGAGATGATGGTCCTTCCACAGACCCTGACTTGAGCGTCCCTCTAAGATCGCTCCCCAGCCTGTAAGAGAGGCATCTGTCGTTAGCATCTTGCGACAACATGAAGCTCCCAACACGTGACCCTGGGACAGGAACCAAGGTTTCTTCCACATTACCAAGGCACGAAAGCATCGCCGCGTGACCTTGATCATGCGAAAGGGGTTGCCCCTCGGGAAAACCCTTTGGTCCTGAGCCACCACTGCAGGGGTCTCATGTATAACAGTCCAAAAGGTATCACGTTGGATGCTGCGGCCATAAGACCTAACAGTCTCTGAAACTGTTTGACAGTGAGTGACTGGCCTAGCCTTATGCTTTTTACAGCCGACAGGATGGACTCTATACGTGCCGGTGACAGGCGCGCCTGCATCGATGTTGAGTCCCTTGCCACGCCAAGAAAAGTGGTCCTCTGTAGTGGAGAAAGCACACTCTTTTTGGCGTTTAGCAGTAACCCCAACTCTTTCATGTGGGCAAGAACGACATCTCGATGCCGAACTGCCAACTGATGCGACTGAGCTAGAATCAATCAATCGTCGATGTAGTTCATTATGTGAATACACTGAAGACGAAGAGGCGCCAGGGCCGCATCTACGCATTTCGTGAAAGTGTGGGGTGATAATGCTAGGCCGAACGGAAGAACCCGACATTGGTATGCTCTGCCCCCAAAAGCGAACCTCAGGAACTTCCTGTGATACGGAAGGATGGATATGTGGAAGTATGCGTCCTTGAGATCTATCGTGACAAACCAGTCCTCGGATCTGATCTGTGGCACGATTTATCTCAAAGTTAACATTTTGAGCTTGAGCTGCATGACGGAGTCGTTCAGAACTCGAAGATCTAAAATGGGACGCAACCCCTCATCCTTCTTTGGAACGATGAAATACCGGCTGTAAAGCATGAGTTCCCTGTTGGAGTGAGGTACATATTCTATGGCCCCTTTCTCTAACAGAGCTTTCACCTTTTGTTCCGTTACCAGAACCTGCTGGGAGGCCACCTCGGTGGAAAACACCCCCATAAACCTGGGCGGGCGAGACCCGAACTGTATTGATACCCTTTTTCTATAGTCTGCAGGACCCAACGAGATATATTTGGCAGAAGTTTCCACACTGTCAAAATTCTACTAGAGGTACCAGCCTCTCGAGACTGGTTTCTGGATTTATATGTAGTTGTGCAGTCAGAACGACATCCTGAAATGGCAAACCGAGAGGAAGCATCTGAACTGACCGCTCTGAAACCCTCCTCTGAGGGGACGGCCAAGAACACTACGTTTCCGGGTGGACCTTGAGATATGAAGCACACGAGGTGGCAGGGTTGGCAGAACGGCCCCCTGAGGACACCGAAGGGTTCATCCTGTGCCTCGGCAGCTCTCGAGCTGCTGACCGTGCATGCTCCTCTCCCAAACAGGCAACACAAAGAACGTGTGTATCCCCACCCGTTAAATAACGCGGGCAGGGATGAACGCACATTCTGAAAGCTTGTTGTTGCTTGCTCGCCATTTCTGAGTAATTAAATACTGACAGACAACACCAAATAAAACAAGGACATTTTCACACAGAGAGGGCTTGTGAAGACACAAAAAGCTAGTGACAGCTTCGTTTGGGCAGGCTTTATAGCTTCCTGGTTCATGACGTCACCCGCTCTGACGTCCCATTACACCTTGGATTGATTTCACATGTGCTTCAAGACAAATCACGCAGAGCATTCCCCAAAGCGTCAAAATCGACGCAACGAGTTTCCCTCGAAAGGGAAATCATTTGCAATATTTTTTATAAAAAATAAAAATAAAAAAAAATGTCTAACCACTGTCAGCGTCACCTAACCAAATGAGGTGCCAAAGTCACCAAGCGTTTGGAAAAAAACAATATTGCTTCCAACCCATTTGAATCTAATTTAGCCTGCAAATAAGGAGGGATCTTTTCAGCACAGGAAACAAGCATGATTTCTTTGCAAACCAACCTTTTTGCTGTTCTCTTTCACTCCATGATCTGCACTGCTTTCACTGAGTTCGAGGTTTTACAGAGCCAGCTTTACATGTTATTTATTGAGGATGTATCATGGTGTGCACAGCTGCTGCTCTGTGGCTAGTGTATATAATGGCTGCGCAGCTGCTTGTTATTTGCAGTGATCAGGATACGCAGACAGCAGTAAAAACAGCTGAATCTGCTCATCTTACCTACATAGCTTTGAAAGAGTGCAGGATGAAATAAGCATACATGGGTGATGTGACAATGACTTCTTATTTGGACAATGAAATGTAACTGAATGGATGGAATGATCTCTTTGTGAGTATAACGATGGGCATATCTTTCTTGATTCCAATCGCTTATGAGGTATGAGAATCATTGAAGGTCAACAGCAGAGCCAGACCAGTGACTCAGGAAAAAAATGTCATGACAACTCTTGATTGCGTCAGTCCATTGTGCAGGTCCTTCATTAGTGACTATCGTGAGCTGTGACATCAAAAGCAATTCAAAACTCTAAAGATGTACCCATGCATACAATTCACTGCATTTTCCAGCTGAAATGAACATTAGTGACAATAAAACACTAACAACCTGTATTCTTTTTCACATAAATTGCGATTACAGGGGCAGAGTATCAATTTATAAAGACTTATTTTCACGTAGTTCCCAACATAATACTATGTTATGACCTCAGAACACTTTTATTATAGTGCGTGATTTGTAAACAAGTATTTTTTTAACAATACCAGCAACACTTATGAGGTGGAGAGGTCAAAATAATCAAAGTGGAAAGTAAAACTGATAATACTGTTTATTTTGCCAACCTGTTTCTGGGCACAGACCTTCATCAGGGCTAAAGGTAATACGTAAACCAATGCATTTTGACATTTGTATTACATAACCAGCTCCAAATGTGTGGCTTTACTGACATATTAAACTGGCTTGGTAGCTCACCTGGTACAGCACTGCATATATGACGCTTAATGCTCAGGTACGAATCGCAAGAGACATGAGTTATGATAATAGAGTTGAAGTCTAGAAAAAGATGAGAGAATACTTTACCAGTGGTTGTGATTGGTGTTGTAATGGATTCTATAGGTAGGATTGTCTCTGTTGTTGTAGACTCTGGTGTGATGGATTGACTTGAGGTTTCTGGTTTTAACATTATCAGTTAGGTTCAGGGTTGGCTTTAGTGTAAGTTGTATGCTATTTTCAAACACAATAAAGCAATTAACATTTAGAGCTACTCGGCAGACATTTCATTTCTGAACTGCCTCAGTAGCCTATACCTACACTACAAAATGCTGGGTTAAATACAAGCTGGGTAAATATTGGACAGAACACATGCTGGGTTGTTTTCAATCAACAGTTGGGTTAAATGTCTAATTATTATCACACTTTTTATTTTCACATAGCATCAATATTTTGGTAAATATTTAGGTCAGGTAAATTTGAGAAATTCTATTATTAATGATAAAATATTGGTTTAGTATAAATAGTATTTTTTTTTTATTTTTTTCCAAAGATATTTTGCTTTTGCAAGGATGGGAACATTTTAGAATTTTCATTAATATTCTGTTTCTAATATTCTAGCTTTTTGGAACATTCCAGAAGATCCAGATCAGCCAACATACACTTCTGAAGTTTTGGATGACTTAGTTTTGATGGCTGTTTATATTAAACTGTTGTTACCTCAGTATTATGCATGTACCATATAATTTTTTATGCATGAGGAAAACACAGAGTGTCAACATATTTATTTCGTTTTAATGAGCACTGTTAATGATACACAAAAAGTGATTTTCATATTAACTTCTGATTAACTTCATAAAGAAACACTAAAAATAACAGTGAAACAAATATTTAGTATAAAAACAAAACTTTTATAAAAATTTGTTTCAGTCTCTAATATTTCTCTTCTTTTGGAGGGTCATGCAAATGATGTAATGCTATAGTCATTTTTTTTTTGTGTAGCGAATGGGAATGCAAAAATCTAATTTGCTGCAGTCTCCCATTCATCACTATAGAAGTTTCCCATCAATGATGACTTCGGTGACAGGTGGTATTAGCAGAAGGAACATTCTCATCTTATAAACAACTATTTATATGACCACGAATGCATGGTGAGTTATTAATTATTATTAATTTATATTTGTGCTAAATGTTAATGTTGACTGAGTACAGTAGAAGCCACAAAACCCCAGTTTTGATGAGATTTTTAATAGTATGTTGCCATGGTCACAGAATCCCACCATCTCATCATTCACTGCTGTGGCATACAACAACCAATCTGTCCAGGAGCGCCTGTGTTTTTGGAATACACTGCGGACGATGTTCAAACCAACCAGACCTTGAGTCATTTCATATGCTATTTACATTCTCTGCATGACTTTGACATGCCAGATTGAATTCCGACGGGGCTCTATCCATGTCTCTTGAGGATGTTTTCCATTTGTTTTCTTACAAAGACGCCACACTGCTCTGCATGAGATGTAGACATGAGAGTGGTGAAAAATAATCACTCTTCAGCATCTCAAAGCCTGGCTCAGCTCTACTTCACGTGCATCCGCAGGTTTCTTTGACAAAGTCAAGATGCTTTGGCTTTCATTTTAGATAGGAATCGCTCATAGTAGGAATAAAGTCAGATAAGTAAGCATGATATGGAAAGAAGTAGTTTCTAGGAATTCTGATTTGGGAAACGTAAGACAAGCAAAAGATAAATCTTCAAGTGTGCTTGAGAGTTTTCAAATTCTGATAATCAACAATGTGCTCCAAAAAAGCTGTTATGTTTCCTTTCTGTTTTGTTGATTACAAAGCTACAGAGCTGCACCATAACCATCGAGTGCTGTAGTTATGATAATTTTGTAGGCCAATCTGGAAGTTAGCATCACCCTGGTTTCCTCGACAAAAACCCAATAGGATATTTTCAGTTGGCTTTTGGATTATTGCTAAAAATAAGCTTTGTGACTAATAAAAGTGTATGATTCTTACATATTTTGTTCATAACGATATTCATGAACATAACAAACAAAATTTAATGAATTTTGCAACCTGAATACACTTAGCAGAGGTAAAAAGCTAAAGTCTTTATGACTTTAACATCACTGCCACTACACTTCTGACAACTCGTTAAAAACACATTTTCACTGAAAGTTGGAATAGTTTTAGACGTAATGAGGCTGTAAAAACAGACTAGAGAGTAGATGAGTTTACCTGTTTGGCATGACGTTTAATGTTCCTGACAAACTTTTAGCCACTTGCTAGCTAGCACCAGTTTTTAAAAACTTTTTTCAAGTTATGTCGTAGCATGAAACGTCAAAATATTTCTGAGCTTTTTGAGTGTTAACCACAGACCTTATTTCAGGCATTTAACCCAAAACTCTTTTAAAAATCACACACTCTCATTTCTGGGTTTTGGCCTACAGAGATACATCATCCCTACAGCACTCTGAGCAATCACCTCCTCAAACCAAGCAGCATGTGGAAACTGATTAGGTCTTGTTCACACGGCACACAATTCCAGCTTGCCTGAGGACTTACTGTTCACACTGTCATTGTGTAAGTGATGAAATCTGAATCTGAATCATGTGTTCAGACAGTGTCATCAATATCTGGTGTATCTTTATCAGTTGCCATAATAATAAAAACAGGACACAGAGGAACTTACTTCTGATATAATTTGGCATGCTGGCTTTATCTTTAAATCAACTTCCTTCTAAAAGTGAGGAAAGAGATGTTTTTTGTTTACTGAGGTTCAACGACCCACTTGAGGCCTTGAGATTCACTGATGTTACATTTTTAATTTAATCTTTTTTCCTCAACCCAATAATATAGTTTATTAGTCTAATAACTGTAGTGTTGTTACGTTACCAGGCAGTGATCACAATTGTGTGTTTATCGCTATGGGCAGTATTGCAGGCAATGGCTGTACTAAAACACCTTTGGCTGGAGTCATGAGCCCAACCACTAGATGGCGTTTTTCCCTCTCATGTCAATGATCCTTTTGGTCATCTGAGGGAACATCTGCCTCTCAGGCCAGACAGCAGCATTCTTCCCTCATTCAGAGGCTAGATTAGGCTTAGGTAAAGTGATAAAGTTGTCCTAGATTGCGCTATAGAAGACAATGAGTGTGCTAAGCATCAGATAGTTCGTTTTTGGGTGCATAGCAGAAAACGTTACAACATGGCTCTGTTCTTATTTTGGACTCTTAGAAGCTGAATGACGTGTTCATTTTTAGATTAAAGTATATTGATAATCCTAAAAGAAATATATGAAGTTCAGTCTGTATCATTGTCCAAACATGATCATATTCCACAAATATGGTTTATTTTTAAATAAATCCAATATTTTTTTTAATGCAAGAACGCTGAATTTATTTATTCAACTAAATGTATTTATTTTATGTAGATAAAATAAACTGATTGCACCCACTTACCTTAAAATTGTTTAGTAAATTCAGTGAATAATTTTTTTGTGAACTATATAAATGTTAAACTAGCATAAAAGTACCAATGAAAAGTAGTCAATTTTGAACGGTCTCCTCCATTTAAAATGGTGTTTTCTGTTCCAGAGGCTTTAAATTACTTTTAATTATTCATTTTAATTATTAGCTCATTTTATTGTCCGAAAATATGATATATAGCTGTGTCCCCATCACAAAAAAATATATTTCTTATAGTTTTAACATATATCCTTCCCTTCAGTATTCCGAAAAAAAGACCAAATATATATTTATGTATTATTTTTTAGATCCAAAACTAGTCTCTGTTTAGTTACTCATGATTTTAGGCTCCGTTTGCAACCCTGTTACCCATTCAGTATTTTTATTTTCTTTCTTTCTTTTTTTATGTTTATTAGATAATAACAAAACCAAACTTATCAGGGAGTTAAACTGTATTTAGACATTTCCCAAATGAATTGCAAAAAAATGCAACCACTTATAAAATGAATAGTTCAGTTCATTAAAAAAATAATTATTACAAATGATTCTCCCTTCATTTATTAGGTCGTTAAGGTTTTATGTATTACCTTATTAATGGTAAAAGCAAAATGTGCAATCTTTCGGATGGATGATTTTGGAAATATTCCTCATGCTGTTCATCTCTCTCTTATTCTTCACTCTCGCGCCTCTATTTCCGGTCTCACCTCCTTTATATTCTTCCTTCAGTTCTTAACATGTGGTGTTGTGCCCATCAATCATCTCTATGTATTTCTCACCTTCTCTGTCTAACCTCGTTCTCAAGTTCTCACTCTGAGAGTTTCAGCAATCTACCTTTTTTATACCCCTCCCACAGCAGCTATTCTCTTCCCTCAGCACGAGTGTGTGTGTGTGTGTGTGTGTGTGTGTGTGTGCTCTTTCAGATGGGAGTCTTTCTCTGCTCTTGGGAAGCTCTATAAATAGCGGCATGCAGTGATAAGCAAGAACAGTGCTGCATTATGAAGCATAACGTATCATACGGCCAATTCTAACATGAAATGTAGGGAATAAACATGGATAAGTGATTGAAACATTTAATTTTTACTATTTTGCATGATGTATACTGCATAACACAACTCTCATTCTGATTGGTCAGTTGCAGGCATTCAGTGGTTAAACATTTCTTTATGATGATGCTAAGCTGTCTAATTATATTATATAAGATAATTGCATTGTATTTTTGTCGTGTTTTCAAGTATAAATATCTAAATATATTTTATTTAACATACATTTACTTAACAAGCAAAATGAAACAAGATAGTCTCGTTTTTTAAAGGGGTCATATAATGCTACATGCACTTTATACAAGTAGTTTGAACTGAAATGTGTGTTGGCCGTGTGTGTACACAACCCCTCCCTATAATGATAATGAATCCACCCAGTGTTTTTTCTTTATCTACTAAAATCTTTACCCCGTTCTCAAATCGAGCCGTCTGTCCGTGTGACGTCACATGGACGGAGGCCCCTCCCACGATTGTTGATTGACAGCAGCGTTTCAACACAGACTGCACTGGTGTCTTACCTCAGACCCACCCTGAGTGAGATGTCATCAGTTGTTTCACCACCGGAGCAGATGCAGACAAGAATGACTCCTAAGCGATTGAGGTGTTTTGTTGTTGGATGTAATAATGAACATAGCAGTAGTCATTTGCTCCCGTCATCTGAGCGGCTGAAGAGGATTACGTTTGGTTTTGAAGGGAAAGCGCCCTCAATCTACCTAAATGCGTCTATGTTCACACGAATCATTCGTGATCCAGCTTCATCTACAGAAGAAGTGAGTACAAGGTTTTTTTAAATGAATCTTTGCAAACCGCCTTTCCTAATAATGTGCTAATTAGCAAGTTTCAGGATGAATGCGGCTAAAGTAAACAGTCCCTCAGAGAGCACTCAGAAGAGAGGGGCGGAGTCAGCAGAGCTCTTTCTCATTTAAAGGAGAAGGACACAATACTGCTTGCTCTGAAAAGAGCTGGTTTTGACAGGCTAAAAAAGGTGTTTTTTACACTACCAATGAAACATTTTAACCAAACGATGTTACATACTTTTCATTAAGACCCTAAAGAATAATATCAACTTGTGGAAAATGGGCATTATATGACCCCTTTAAAAAAGTTTTACTTGAAACAAAAAAATGTCAGTGGGATAGGAAAAATAATGTTGTTTTCTCTTTGAATTAAGGTGTATGCATAGAATAATGAATTCTTGATCAAAAAATTATTCTTAAGTAATGATCTTACGATATTTGCTGGAAAACATGACACAAATATTGAGTATGCAAATATATGTATGTATGTATTTTTTTGGATATAATTATTTTATCAAAAATTCATGAATGTATGCATAAAACCTTAATTCAAATGGAAAACAACATTATTTTTTCATACCCCACTGACATTTTTTAAATGTTTTTCTTGTTTGTTTTTTTGCAGTGAGACTACAAATCATATGATTTGTCAAAGACTGAGTATGTTTTACAAGAAAAATATATTTTAGTCTTTCTACTTCAACATGTTCAATGCAACTGGTAATTTCTTTGTAATTATCTGAGAAGATTACTAGCAATTTATAAGTCAAAAATTGATTCTACACATTTTTTTCAGTGCAGTTCATTCACATATGCTGCATTTAGTTTACACACATCTTCATGGCGTATGTGAGCATGAATAATGTTTCTCTGCTGGTACAGAAGCATATGGAGTGTGTGTGTGTGTGTGTGTGTGTGTGTGTGTGTGTGTGTGTGTGTGTGTGTGTGTGTGTGTGTGTGTGTGTGTGTGTGTGTGTGTGTGTGTGTGTGTGTGTGTGTGTGTGTGTGTGTGTGTGTGCAAGTGGAGCTCTCTGCTGAGATGCAGAACTCTGCATCATGAATCTTTAAACATGGGCTGGAGGCTCAGCTTTCTCACGCCACACACCACTGAAGGAGAAGCGAGATAGAGAGAGAGGTTTTACATTTGACAGCGTTTCTTCATCCTACACCCACACACCCTCTCGGTCTCTCTTCATGAGGGTATTCCCTGACTCCTCACGTCACCCTCCCTCCCTCCCTCCTCCAACATCATCAGAGCAATTATTCACTCTTGGGAACAGGAGGTGTGAGCGCCTGCCGCTCTCCTCTTCCTCCTCCTACTCTTCTGCAATCTAGCTGCCCTTCACTCTCCTCTCTGATGTATCTGCTACAAAAAAGACAGCTGCTAAATCAAATATTATTATAGGAGGAGAGTGAGAGAGCAAGAGAACAACAGAAAGCGATAAAAGAAGGTGGCAGAGATTGGCACAACATTAAACTCAGGATCCTTGAGGAACATAACGATGCGTGTGAGAGATGATGAAAATAGACTGAAAGAGATATAAATCCCTAGAAGAAAAAAGAGGAAGAAAAAGGACTGTGTAAGAATAATAGCAAGATACCACAGAACTGGCTATGTGAGAATAACATAATTGCGTACTACTCTAGTATTTCTGCAGTACACTATGTAGAGAGTGTATACTTATAAAATGTATACATTTAATAAATTACAAATTGATCTGTTTATCGAGAAATATGTAAGAAATAAGTAAGAGAAGCAACATGCATTATTTCTAAACACATAATTTGGATTTTGAATTCAGTTTGGAGAAAAGGCATCTTATCTTATCTTTTGGCCATCTGTTAAAAACTATGCTGTTTAAAATGACTTAAAATGTGTTATTTAAAATTGTATATGTGTATATGACATTTTTCATACTAGAAAAGGAAGTGCTGAGTGCATTGATTTTTAGCTGGCTCCAATAAGCATTATGGGCGAGTCTGCCGAGCTGCCGACTTACAGCGTTGTTGCGCTACGGGTGTCTCGAGTTCGAATCCCAGCTCGAGGACCTTTCCGGATCCCAGCTCCTCTCTCTCCCACTTTGCTTCCTGTCTGCTTTATACTAACCTATCATAATAAAAAAATAAAAAAATAATTGTAATGTCACATTGTACTAATTCATTCTGTTGTTTCTGTTAAATTGTGGCAATGATTTAACTAAATAAAAACAAGGAAACAAATTAGTACACCATGGCCACAAATGAAAAAGTTGTGAGAATGAATTCTTAATTTGTGGCCATTAATTTGATATCAACCCCCCCCCCATTATAATGTATACATTTTTCACATACTATAAACAGTCTATAATACTGTATTTGCTCTGTCAGCAGCCATGGAGTATTCCTTTTTATATTGAAATAAACAATGACTGAATTCAGAACCATTTGGAATCAAGTATGGTGAAGTATATAAAACCAGCATACCATACAAATGGTTCTGAATAGCACACAGTATGTATTGCCTAATAGTATGCGAAGCTGTACTCCGTATGGAATGAATGTGGCATATTATCACATGACTTAATTGCAAAGCCCAAATCTGAATTATTTTCACATTGTTTCTTAGAAATTTGTGCATAAAATATTGCAAATTTTAGTTCTCCAATCAAATAAATCAGGAAAGAGGCCTAAAAATCAGTTGATTTGTCACACACAAGTCAGGAGCGGATTGCATTGTAGGATATGGTACCCAGCACAGTGTATACTGCTCAACTTAGCATATGTAGAAGGCAGAACCTGATTTTACCAAGTGCGACATGTTCCTGGATCAACATCTTTGTTGAGCCTGGAACAACATTGTTATTAACCAATCAGATTTGAAGAACAAGTTTATAATTTGTGTGAAGTTTAGGCTTATAATCAGTGTTTGTTTCTTGTACATCAGTGTCATTCATCTATAATTTCCTCTGATTTTAGGGATTACTCATGGGTAAGGTTAGGTTTAGGTGCAGGGAAATGGTCAAGATTACATTTTTGGATTAAAATGTTGTTCCAGGGTCAACAATATATGTTCACATCTAACTCAGCAAAATCAGGACGTGCAGAGGTAATCTGTTATGCAAACAGAAAATGTACATGCTGCACACATTATTCTTCCTGCATGCTGCGTATATAGCAGGAGTTGAATGGTCAACCCAGGCTCATTGAGAAAAAAAAGTATCTGTGGCGACATTTCTGAAAATGATGTTACATTGCTTGCATGTTTTGCAACACTTTCAAAGTAAAATTTCCAATAAGCGGCATGAAAACAGAGTTTTGTTTCTATTCAAAACGGGTGAAAGTGAATCCTGCAATGCTTTATTACATTGCATGCTGTCGAGTTTTTTCCTCCAAGTCTTTGAGCTCTTTTATCATGACTTCTCTTTCACTGGACTCTTACCTAAGTACTCTGCAGTGCTGTACCAGGTGAGCTACAAAGCAAGTTTACCACATCAGAAAAGCCATGTATGGAACTGGAATAATCACAGACTGTGTAATAGATTACAATGATTTATAGTAACTTATTTAGATTGAGTTCTGCTTAACCTAATTAGCTTTTGAGTTCACATCACAAATATATATTGAGTTGAATTAACTTTTTACATTTTTGAGTTAAATTAACTCATTTCATTTAGTGAATTGCACTGTTAGGTTTTTACAGTATGGTTATTGTGAAAAAAACAATGTATTAGTTCACACATCATGCACAATGGTAAACTGTTCTGAGGTCATAATTTTGTGAAAGGAGCTGTCTGAAAATAAGTGTCTATTAAGTGATAATCTATCCCTGTAATCATAATTTGTGTGAAAAGGACATTTTTGGTGTTTTACGGAATATTAAGTTCCGTATCAGTTTCAAAACATTATTACTTGCTTATAAGGCCCTAAATGGTTTAGCTCCTGCGTACCTAACTAATCTTCTATCACGCTACAATCCAACCCGCTCCCTAAGGTCACAAAACTCTGGACTCTTGGTAGTACCTAGAATAACAAAGTCCACTAAAGGAGGTAGAATTTTTTCATATTTGGCTCCCAAACTCTGGAATAGCCTTCCTGATAATGCTCGGGGTTCAGACACACTCTCTCTGTTTAAATCTAGATTAAAGACACATCTCTTTAGCCAAGCATTCATATAATGCATCTCACAATCTTGTACTGCAGTTATATCTGATCAAACGCACATTATTATGCTTTAGCTTGGGTTAAACTGATAATTTTTGCTTGAATGGAACAACAGCTACACTAATTATGCCTCTATTTGTTTCTCTGTTTCTGCCTTAACATCCCGTGGTAACCAGGAATTACACAAGCTTCAGTCTGGATCCAACCCTTAAATGATCAGAGATGACCAAACACCTGAGAAGAGATGATGCCAGCCCCTCGGAGGACATCAGAGGAAGCCAACCCTCAGACAATATACAGAATTAACCAAATTTGGCCATAAGTTAAATATATTAGGTTTCTACAATATATAAATATATTGTAGAAACTTAATTTCCTGTAAAGCTGCATTGCAACGATTGTATCATAAAAGCGCTATGCAAATTATCTTGAATCTTTAATCTTTTACATCCACGAGTGTTCAGTTTAGCTGGAAACTTCAGCTCATTGTATGTATAGGTAAGTTTTGGGAGTTATGTAAAAAGATCAGAAGACATTTTCCCATGAGGTTGAGTAGCGTAGTATGCCATTCCATATGCCATAGTCAAGCTAGTATACTTTCTGGTATGTGACAAAGTCTGTGCATTTAAATGCACATTCTCCATTTGATGGAAAAGTGCTGCCCGGAAAAAAACTTGTGCATTCTGCTCTCCATCACTCACCTCCATTGATTCATATATTCAGATTTGCCCCATTCCTGTCTATTCCCCCCTAGCTGCTACCTTCCTGTTTTTCCATTTTTCTTTCCCTCTGGACTTTTCTATATTTCTATGCCAATGTCAGCCAATAGCAGAGCAGAAATGTATGCCGGCAGCTCTCAACCTGAGGAAATCAATGAGAAGGGATTGTTTGTTTGTGAGTAATGTGTTTGTTTGTGTGCTTGTGGGCTAGTATACATCTGTGAATAGTCTGTGAACGATGTGACTTATAAGTGTGTATGGAATGAGTCACAGCTGGAGAGGGAATCGATAGTGGCTGTAAGTGATTGAGACAGAGAGAGGTAGAAACAGAGGTAACACTTTATTTTGATAGTCTGCTTTAGACATTCTACTACCTATAAGTAGCTTTGCTACTACATGTCATCTATTAGTAGACTGTCTGCCTAATGTCTGGTAACATTTTGTTTTGCTGGTCACTCAAGAGACATTCTACTGACTATAAGTAACTTTGCATGTATGTCAACTTATTCTACTTACCCTAACCCAACAGTCTACTAACCCTAACCCTAAACCTAACCACAACCCTAACCCTGTCCTTTTTTATGTGTATGGGTTCAATAATGTTGAGAACTAAAGAGGGTTCAATGCATTTAAATGTATTGTACATTTCAGAGAGGAGTGTTAAATTAAAAAACACAATATTGGATTATTGTGCGCAAACCTTTATGTAGAGAGCACCATCATTTGAGAATAGTGTCAAATGGATTTGAAAATTGCGTGTATATATCAATATAAGAAATCAACATTATCTCTTTAAAAAATATTTTGGAGAAAAAACTAAACAAAACAAAGAACAAAAAATGTAAAACAGAATTATCTTAACATGGTAAAAGAGTTGTAAAAAACAACTGACATTCATTCATCTTTAAGTGTGCCTAGATTAAGTTGACAAGATGGCAGAAATTGACGGGATATTTTTATTTAAGCAGTCAGTGCAGTTTCCATTTCAGATTTGGTTTTGTGTATTTTGATGAACTACAGTATGTCATATATTCTGTCATTCTTTTCTAAATTACATTCAATATCAGAGTTAAACTAAACTAAATGAATAAATAATAGCATGCATCATCTAAAAATCATTTGTATGGATGTAATGTAGTAAACTAAAGAGAGAGAACAAATATGGATTAGTTTTTTTCTATATACCATGCTCTGTCCTA
>CM049812.1:19640176-19775176 GCA_027422405.1 Ptychobarbus kaznakovi | reverse complement strand
GTATCCATCAGGCCATAAACTTGGGTAGCATTCGCCACAGTAACAGCCCAGCTTTAGTATTCGCAACTGCTTCAGAAAACTTCACTGCAGTCTGGAGCATGATTAAAGAATATTTTAAAGACCTCATGCCAAAATCAGAGTTTTATGGATTGTAGTCCAAAAATGTTATGCTGCCTTCAAGTCATGTCGGAAGGATTGTATTTACAAGATGACCGCACATGAAAGCCACCGTAATGTTGCATTACCATCTGTGAAATTTTCTTATTTTTTCAAATTTTTAAGTAGGGGACATGTCTATTAAAATATCATGGTGGAATCAAGTTGATTCTGGTTATACAAAATACAGAAATACTATTAATTTAGTCAGTTTATTAGGTGACAACACTGACTATACAACACTGACTATTGCAAATACAATAAATGGGTCTGTTTTGCATTCTGACTTTTGAACTCATAAGAATAAACTTTCCTGGAGGACTCGTGGGCATCAGCATAGAGCATAACACTGATTTGCTAGTGTACAACTAAAATGTGACAAAAAAGAGCATGTCGTAGCTATTGGCTACTTTAAAAAAAGCGTTTCAATATGACCCTGCACAACTTCCCATTTTAATAGGAAATACCCAAATAAAGCAGGGGCCTTTACACATGGGGTCTTTGGCTCTGTGCTGAGAGCTCGTTCGAAAGACCTTTGTATAATAGATCTAAGTGTGCTTTGTTCTAAGAGCTTTACATTAGAAGCTGTGGCTGAAGGGAAGCACTTAAAAGGCTAATTCGACTTCAGTGAGAGAATCAAATGTATAAAAATGTATCAGTGTCATTCAGTGTTTATATTGTTACACGTCAGTATGGATTTTAAACAGGAAGGTGGGGGTGGATTCCAAAAGCACGCTTTTACTGAACCAGTCAGGCAGAGAGATTTGTGCTGGAATGTGTGGAGCAAGAAGAATCAGCATTTTTAGAATAGAAAGAGAGAGACTGGTGAAAGCAAGGGGGTTGAAATGGCCAAACAGTGCATCTGCCTCAGGCAGTCTAGAATTACCCAATCAGAATACTGCACTGGTCTACTGGAAGCCAATTGGAGCACTGTTACTGTCTATGATTAACCAATCAGAACACTGTTAACATTTACAATGGATCAATCAGATCACTCTACGTGTCTTTGACTGACCAATCAGAACATCGCCTAGAAAACCTAGATATTTAGTCAATTTTAAGAAATCAATGAAATATACAATATACAGGAGTAAATGTAAGTTGGTTGGCTCGATTGACTCTTTAATTTATAAGGCAGAACTTATTCTGCCTATATAGTGCATGTTGAACTTTCTCCCATTTACAAAACAATGTGTGCATTTTCTTGTTATTTCTAAAGTCTTTGTTTGATACCATGATGACATATAAAATGGAATAAACTCAACAAGTTAAGCTAACTCAAAATTTGAGATGCCAAAAAAAAAATTTTTTTTTAATGAATAAAATGTTTATGAGTAATGTGAACTTTTTCTTTAAATCCTTTAAAAACAGCACCTAACTATTACAATTGTCACACTTCATTTTAAGGACCAATTCTCGCTATTAACAAAGCATTAACTACGACTTTTGCTTTAATAAACTCCTAAATTGCTGCTTATTAATAGTTAGTAATGTAGTTGTTAAATTTTGGTATTAGGATTAGGGCTGTAGAATATGGTCATGCAGAATATGTGCATATGTTCATCTTTTGGTTAAAGATGAAGAATGTTTATATGGAATGAATGAGTAATAGTTGTAGTTCAATCAATGGATCATTCAGGACACTCTCCATGTCTTTAACTGACCAATCAATACACTGCACCTGTCTATTATTGATCAGAGCACTGTTACTGTCTATAATCAACCAATCAGAGCACTGTTATCATCTAATGGACCAACTGGAGCACTTTCTATGTCTTTAAATGACCAATCAGAACACTGATATGGTTTAGAACGGATCAATCAGAGTGCTGTTACCATCCATGACTGACAAATTAGAGCTCTGTTAAACTCTTAAACTGAGCTATCAGAGCACTGTTGCTATCTATAATGAACCAATCAGAAAATGTTTACCATTTACAACTGGCCAATCAGAGCACTGCCTCACCCCAGAACATTATTTACTTGTGGCCAGCTCTGGGAAAGGTGGTTTTAATAATTTGAATGACTTTTGCAAGTGATCTGTCTCAATCAATTTGAGCTTACAAGGAGGCTTGTGTTAACCACTAGCCCTTCCACTTTCTCCAAACACACACACACACACACACACACACACACACACACACACACACACACACACACACACACACACACACACACACACACACACACACACACACACACACACACACACACACACACACACACACACACACACACACACACAAACCACACACACACACACACACACACACACACACAAAAAACTCACTCACACACATGTCCTCATAACACCTTCTCCACACATACCCACATTATACAAACTTGTGTCCACAAACTAACCACATAAACATGCCCCCCCCCCACACACACACACACACACACACACACACACACACACACCCCCCACAACCTCCCCCTGGAGCGCGCACACACAGGTTTCAGCCAATCATAGATTCCAAACAGGAGGAGTGGATATTCAGTCCTCTGAACTATTGGGCCTTGTTAGAGTAAACAGTTTTGGTATTCACTGTTTTCGCTGTGTGAATGTGCATGTGTGAGAGAAAGTTTGTCCTCACACACCTAAAACACATCACATACCAGCTCAGTGCTGATAACACCTACTTTTGTGCAAGTGTTGCACACTTGGTTAGACTTTGCCTCACTGATATTCAAAGAATGCTGTTTGCTCGTGTGTATTCATAGATGTAAGAGTTACGTATTTAATCCACAACTACTGCCTATAGCACTCATAAAATCCAATGTACTGCTTTAAATAGAGTGATGCTGCCAAAGGTAGAATAAAATACTGAAAATAATAAAACAAATAACAAAACACTTTCACATAAAAAAGCATACAAAAAATATCACTGGCTGAAAAACTACCCTCATTCGTGCATATTCATTCATTCTTGTGCTTCAAGACATGTTGCACCAGGTTTGAAATCAATGGCATCAAATGGCATTGGTTCAAAATGCACTGTGACTGATTTACATGTTACTCTCAAATATGATTTGAAGGCACAGTTCACCCAATAATTAATATCTCTATCATACTTTACTCACCCTCATATCATATTTTAAGAAATTTTTTTTGTCATACAATGGAAGTCAATGGGCTTCAATATTTTTGATTTCCAGTGTTCTTCAAAATATTTTATTTCACAAGCTGTTTATCATTTTTGGGCATTGTACAGAAAAGAGCAGACTGGACATTTCATTGAACAACTCCTTTGTGTTCCACAAAACACAGAAAGTCATACGAGTTCACAATTCAAAACAGCGAGTAAACAACTTTCTTGGCTGTACACTGTCCAATAATTTGAGAGTGATGAAAATAAACAAGCTTGGTCTGCTCTTCAAGATGAAAGGTCAAGAATGAGATGAAGTTTCTCATTTCAATTAATCTCTTAATTATTGGTCGAGGAATACCAGAATAATTATGACATGATTGAGGTAAGCAGTTTTTTTTCTAGAGTTATGATTGGCTTGATAACACAAACATGCTCTATTTGAAAAGAGCAGAACTCCATGCAATGTAAATTTGTAACATTTTTCACAGAAGTTTGGTTTATTATTGTACTGCAGGAGGACAGCTAAGTGGGACAGGGCTTTACATTCACGCAAACATATAGCTGTAGGGTGTGATCCTAATTCATAATTCCATGCCCATGTGAGAGAGTGAAAAAACAGCCCTGAGTATCACATGCACACTGATCATGTGATGAACGCCAGGATGATTACGCTCAGTGTGAGTACACACACACACACACACACACACACACACACATGTTGGTTTTTATGGTTTACGGGACTTTCCATAGGCGTAATGGTTTTTATACTGTACAAACTGTATGTGCTATTGCCCTACACCTACCCTATCACCTAAACTTAGCCCTCACAGGAGACGGTGCATTTCTATTTTCCCTCAAAAAAACTCACTCTGTATGATTTATAAGCGTTTTAAAATTATGGGGACACTGGAAATGTCTTCATAAATCACCTTCTCCTTGTAATACCTATGTCATACCCATGTCATTATACAAATTTGTGTCCTCATAAACCACATAAACATGCACACACACACACACACACACACACACACACACACACACACACACACACACACACACACACACACACACACACACACACACACACACACACACACACACACACACACACACACACACACACACACACACACACACACACACACACACACACACACACACACACACACACACACACACACACACACACACACACACACACAGAGAGAGAAACACATCTGACCCACTTCTCTATATAAACAGACATGTTACACACAGTTTTATTTAAATCACTAAACCGGATAACCTAACAAGCCTACAAGAATTTGAAACAAGAAAATTATTTTCTGATTCCATTACAAATCATAGTGCAAAAAAAAATGGCTGATAGAAAATAATACATTAAATCATTTATTGAATTATGCTTAATACTTATTTTTGCAGTTTTTACATATTTAGATTAAGGCTTTCTGCAGTGCTTTGGAGCTACTGTCACTACTTTGACATACACAGGCTTATGTAAATATCTTATATTAAATTATGGTTTTCTTTACTCATATAGACCATCTAAAATACAAAAACAAACATTAACTTAGCTGAGAAATGATCCCATAAATGTGTTATAAAGTATGAACTTCCTGTAAATGTGATGGCTTTATAAGCAATCTGATAAATTACCTTTGCACTCCGAATTAAACACTACTTCCTCTGCTGTGCTCTTATCCAATCACTGTCCAGAATCCTCTGAAACCTGATCCTGATGACAGGCTAGTCCACTAGCCACCCCCATGTGTTTGTATAAAGGGAAATACATCTTTAAGCAGGTCCTGGTTAGTGACTTCATGGGTGTGGGATTCCATGATGGTGTGTGAACAGGTCTGATAGACGTGCTGAAGTCCATCGTCCCAGTTTAACACCCGGGTGTGACTGATTGTGAGACATTCCAACTGCAAACTGAATTAAATCAGAAAGGGTTTTAAATTGTATTGTAGAAAAGCAGGCTGCACGTGAAGCCAAGGGCTGGTAACATTATGATGTGATGCAATAGAGTGAAATCATGAGTATTGGATAAAGTTCATTATTAAATTCAGCTCATTTTAGCTTTAAATTGTTTTGGTAGTTGACAAAATTGTTTGTATGTGTTTACTCTTTCCAATATTCGTGCTAGTTGAGTTTTATTGCTCATTAGCAAGATATATGTGGTTTTTAAATCTAGTGAGCTGCCTATCTAGGCTGCATCACACGTGTGCAAAAAGGTAGCCAGCATAATTATGATGGCCTTTAGGCCATAATCTAAGTCAGAATTGCATGCATTTATAATGACGAAGGCACAATGTATTGTGACATCTATTCAAGGTGGTTGATCAATTTAATTTAATAACAAAAAATGATTCAGTCAATTAAATATTTAATGTTTGCATAATAAATATATGAATACTGTGTGCGCACTGTGCATGCATATCATATATAACACTATAATTACATAATTACAAGGATAGTGGCAGATAAACAGCCTTCTAATTTATTAGTGGTAATATATTAGTGAAGCCACATAGCGTGAAAACTAGCTAGAATACATAACTTTTACAAACTGAGTAGATATTGTGTGCACAGGAACAGTAAACACTATGTAGGAAACCTGTAAACTAGAATCCAGTCTTTGACTTGAAATATCAAATTATCATTTTTACGCTTCAGCTTCAGTTTTAACCAAAGAAAATATTTATTAATTTGCGGTTGCGTTTGCAAAATGCCACATCACTTTCCCGAATACTCACAATAACTAAATATTGTTAAATATTTTTTAAGGTGTCTTACAAAACTCCACCACTACCGTTTCCACACCACCTAAATTTTCCTATTTATTAAAAAAGGCAACCGGGAACACTGTGTTCCCTTGTAGAGGTCAGCTGCTGTGATAGAACAGGCTAGTGCTGCCCTCATGTAATCCTTTCCTCTGCCTGGCATGGATGAACAAGCGTATTAGCAACCAACTGTGGTTTGTGTTGTGTAACTCTGGCACAGGAAAGGAAGACACAGTGATGTGAAGTGTGTTTACTGAGTAGATAGTGAAATGCAGCTGAAAAGAAAAATTAAATCAAGAAAAGAAGGAATATGTTAACCTGATCTTATGATACATTTTAAAGTGGGGTAGGCAATTTTTCCGAAAACATTTTTTTTTATACTGGTTGAAAGTCTCAGTGGTCTACAGAGACCCTAAAGGGACATGGTGGTGGTTTAACATCTTTTTCCAAATGTCATTATTTTTTGCGTTAAAACCCTCGTTCAAAACAATTCAGTTAAAACCGGGAGGCTTTCGTCCCATTGACTGCCAAATAAATAAACGATGAGAATACTTTTTGTTTCAAATTGACTTTTTTCAACAATTCATCTCCTCTCTGTCTCTCCTGGGTAATATCAAAAAATGGCGCCACGCTGACGAGGAGAGACAGAGAGGAGATGAATTGTTGAAAAAAAGATTAAAAAAAATTATTTTCTTTGCATACAAAAGTGGCAGATGGACTACCCTGGCGATGCTTTTCATTCTTTTCTGGACCTCAACAGTGGTATTTACTTGGCAGTCAATGGAACAGTCACAAGCCTCTCGGTTTTCATCTAAAATATCATAAATGGTGTTCCGAAGACGAACAAAGCTTTTATGGAGTTGGAATGACAAGCGGATAAGTGTATAATGACAACATTTTCATTTTGGGGTGGAGTAACCCTTTAATGAAGATGATAAAAAAGACCAAATATGCTATCCGCTTGTTAAGTCTGACATCACACGTCACAGCTTCCGTGTCTAAGCGCTCTATCAGATACCACGAGAAAACAATAAAAGGTGCTAATATACACTCACAATGTGATATAATACTACCAAAACAATTATAATACTAACCTTTTACTCCATACCAAAATCCCAGATAGCCAGACAATGAAAAAGTAAATATAAATAAATAACTATAAAAAGTATTTATGTTTGGGACGCTGTGAGCATGAAGCCTGTAGTGTACACCGTATTTGAAAATGTTTAGCTTAAATGTTTAATATGAATAAACAGTGCTCATAAACGGCTGCTGAGGTAGTATTCACAAGTGAAGCGAGTTGAGTCTTGGACCCGGAAACAGCACTTCTTACGTCACCACTTAACAAGCGGATATTATGTATTATTCCATGGTCTGTCTGAATACTGGATTCTGATTGGCTGACAGGTATGCAGTAAAACCTTTTAATGCACAGGTAGTTCCAAGTCAGTTTAATCACCGTTCCATATTAATGCACTGCTTTAATTGATGTACACCAACAAGCACCACTCGCACACACACACGCACGCACGCACGCACGCACGCACCGCACACACACACACACAGACAGACAGACAGACAGACAGACACACAAACACACACAGAGAGAGAGAGAGAGAGATCACGTCGGGCGATACTTTGCCTCCACTTCGTGCATTAAAAATCCTTTAATGCACGGCTATCCATTGATTATCCCCTAGTTAAAATATGTACTGTGTACATGTACGCTTAGTGGCTTAATATATATATAAAAACAGTGATTGTTATATTTTATTAAGTCTTCATTCATGATTAGCCTACCTTAAGCTTAAGAAAACATGCAGTGTGTTGCGTTCATGTTCTGGGCTATTCTGCTTTATTCACAATAATATTAATAACATGTTATTAATAATAGCCTAATAATGCTATCAGTATTTGTTATTATTGAATTTGGTCCTCCAATGTCACTGTTTTAAATTTTTAGGTCACATTGAACATTTTAGAATGTTCCAAAACCATGCCTCCTTGAACTAAGCACTGATTGTATTTCTTTATACTTGAGTCCAAGTTCAAAATAAAACTCTATGAACCGCTCTATTGTGAGAGAGCTGCATGAACCACTACAAGCTGTAAAGTAAAAAGGAAGTGTTTGTCTTAACTCAATTGGTTTTGCAAGAGAATGCAAAAGTTTTGTGAAGGAACGCAAATATTTTTGCAAGAGAAATAATATTGTAAATATCTTTTGCGATTCCCCACCACCATGTCCCTTTAGGGGCTCCGTAGTGGTCTAACTATAACAAATTAAAAATATATCTTCTGTGGAAGGCTCAGGACTATTAAATATTTGCTCAATCATTGCACTGAATGTATTTGCATGCCTCTGTGCAGCCAATAACAAGAGTTTGGGGCGTAGCAGGCTGAGCCAGAGGGTGTTTTGCCAGAGTGGGAAAATAAATTCAGATTTCAATTACAAAAATTGCAAGACAAAATTTGAAGATTTGCCAAAATATACATGAGAAAGACAACAGGAACAGGGTAAAACAGGGTAAACCTTGGTAGTCTTTAGCAAGATGGAGGAATTTGAAGGAATTTTTGGGTTTCAATCGATACAATGAACTTGGAGAGTTTATTTTTGCATGCGAGATAAACTTCAAGTTAAAAGTATAAATTAAAATAACCTTTTATTGAAAGTAACCTATTTTTACCTTTATTCTTACCTTAAAATGCCTTCACTTTTATATACCTGTAAGAGCTGTGTTTGTGATGCTTGGGTTGTGAAGTATGAAAACGGCATTTGCAAAGGTTGTTGAAAACATGCTTTATTTTTGTAGTTCGGCTAAATGATACTAGTAGTGCAGAAACTGCCTAAGGTGCTGTATGTAATTTTTTGACTGTACTAAACCACAATGATACCTTAATATGTTTGCAGATGAAACATACAAAGTTCACATACCTGTTTCTCTGAAAAACAATGCTACAGCCAGATTTACTTTGAAATGTGTGTTCCGTGTCAGAATGTCTGTTTTGGTTTTGGTCTGTGTGACACCACAGGTTGCCAGCAGAAAACAGTGTATTGCAGCCATGGAAGCCAGCAAACAAACTGGGTCAGAGATCACACATTCCAGCCAATGTACAGAGCCTTGGCATCCATCTGAATATTAAAATGCAGATAAATCAACTCATCAGCTTACAGCGTAAGACTCATCACCTTCCATTGACAATTTCGCTCATTCCTTTTACCTGTCCATAATCTGGCAACTCACATGAGCATTAAGTCTGAGGAAGAGGGGGAGGGAGAAACAACACACTCCAATATTTTGAATTCTGACTGTAGCACCCATTTCAAACACTAGCTGACAATATTACATACTGCACCTTTAACTATTTTACGAGGTGGTCCACCCCTAACCCATCCCTAAACTTAATCATCAGTGGGGCTGATTGTACAAAAATGTACGAATGAGGTTGTATAAATTCATATAAGTTAACCACCAGTTTGATAAAATGTAAAATAGTTACGAATTGCCTTGAAAGTGTGTTGAATATGTTATTTCTGTGTGAGTGCACGTGTGTTACTGGTCTCTTATGTGTGTCATGATGCAGACAGAGGTTGAAAAAGACTCTCATGGCCTGAGAGTATGGTCACATAAGTTTACCATGTGCAACTGCTGAGTATGTGTGTTTAGCTGAGCCTATTTACCTTACACATCAACAACCATCTGTATTATGGCAGCCAGTAGGTAAATAGCTGCTGTAGGTGAAACACTGATGACAGAAATATATAGATTATGCATATTCTGTGAAACAGATTTCGAATCTTAATGGTACTCTGCATCATATGAATAAAGCTGATTTTTACATTTTCCAAACTAAATGTTGCTGTGCAACCACAGTGTGTTCTGTGTGGTTGCTAGGCCGTTGCTAGTGTGTTTTGATGGCTGATTACTGGTCCAAGCCAAAAGAGCCCCTCTCCAAGATTCTATGATATTCCACTTATGGCTCAGATTCCTTTTGACAAGCCATATGACTTTTAGGCATCATTCGTGTCCACTGGAAAACAATGTGGGGCGAATTATGCTTAGCACCACCAAAAATGTAAGATTATTAGTTAAATGTTAGAATGATAATAGTTTAATGTTACTATAACTGTCATGATGCACAAAGCGGGGTTGGAACGAGAACCACAGAGACGAGGAATAACTTATAATCAACAGTTTTTAATCCAACCCAACAGGGATAAAACAATGCAGGGCTGAGGCACACAGGGAACATAACAAGTAGACCAGACCAAAACTAACGGAACAGACAGGAACTTAAATACAAGGGATAATTAATCACACACAGCTGAACGGAATCATAATCAAACTAAACAAGGACAGGAAAATGACCAAATAAGGAAACAGGAACTAAGACAGGGGAAAACAAAACCAACACAGACCATAAATGTGACAATAATATTATAGAAACACTGAAGTAAAACATTGAGTAAAAAGGGAAAAATTATGTACAGTGCTTGAGGAAGAACATGCTCTTAGAGGAAATCAGTTTGCGTGTTTCCTTTTCATGGAAAAGGTGCTGGCCTTCTAAGTTACCTCTGTTACCTCAAACAAATGCAAGGCGGATACTGTGGAAGGGAAAATAAATAACATAGGTGACTGTAAACAGCATCTGTCAAAGAGCATTTCTCTAAGCACTGAGAGCTGGATGCTGTGATGTGTCTGTCTGACACAGAGATGGTGTTTGAAGAGTAAGTGTTTTACAAAACTCAGTTAACAACATGGAGGTCTGTTGAAGTGTTCTGATTCTTGAGTGTGTGTTGCAGTCTAGTGTCCACAGCTTTCCAGGTAACTGGAAGTGAGAGGCAAACAGGAGGTAAGTAATTAAGGTATTCAGGTAAGTATACTCAGGCAGATGATTCAGTAGCGTATTACGGTCCTTGTAGCTTCCACAAATCTCATATGTCTTGGCAGCTTTGTGACTTTAAGATCAGGGTTCTTTATCCATCATAATCATGAGGACAGGTGTCTAAATATTACAAAAAGGTTCCTAAAGCCTTCCGGGGCCATTCGGGAAAGTGGTGGGCCCGGCCACCCAGGCTGAGGATATATAGCCCCCCCCCCCATGTTCATTGTTTATTCTTGAGGCATGTTGTGCTGGAGGCGAGGCACAAGTGTTACGGTCATTACAGCACACTGGAGGCACTGGCGTGGAGCAGCCACGGGCTCAACAAAAATCTTGGAGCAGACTGGAGGGCTGTAGAGCATTTGGGGTCTTGATTGGAATCCTCTCTCTCCAAACTTTCATTATAGAGGCTAAGTATTCTGTGATCCCGAGCCGGAATATGATCTCCATTGTGGTGGGCTAAATCCTCACGACTTCTGTGTGGTCTCCTGTTTCTGTTCGTAGGCTACACTCTAAGAATTTGTTAAATTGACACCCTTTATTCATTGCTTGGCTGTTCACAGAGTGCTGAAGCACTCCTGTGAATCCACTTAGGAATGACTGACAACGTCTGTCAAGGAAACATAAAGGTTCTGTTATCCAACATCAGATGAGAGCAAAATAGGTCCCATGGAGAAGATATGGTAAAGCAGTCTTTAGTCATTCCATTGAAAACGTGTCTTTTTACTAACCAAAAAAAAAGGATTTCCACACTAAAAGCCTGTTGTAAGTCATGACTGGCAGCAAATTGTTCTTTGGGGAACCTAAATTATACTCACGTTTCCTATGGCATACCTACATATACAAATTTACTTTAGAAGGGTGTCTTGTGAAGGGTGTCAATGATTGTCTTCTGGACAACTGTCAGATCAGCAGTCTTCCCCATGATTGTGTAGCCTAGTGAACCAAACTGAGAGACCATTTTGAAGGCTCAGGAAACCTTTGCAGGTGTTTTGAGTTGATTAGCTGATTGGCATGTCACCATATTCTAATTTGTTGAGATAGTGAATTGGTGGGTTTTTGTTAAATGTGAGCCAAAATCATCACAATTAAAAGAACCAAAGACTTAAACTACTTCAGTCTGTGTGCATTGCATTTATTTAATACACGAGTTTCACAATTTGAATTGAATTACTGAAATAAATGAATTTTTCCACGACATTCTAATTTGAGATGCACCTGTATACACTTTCATTGATATAAATCTTAACCTAAAATCTTAATGTTTTTAAAAGAAAATTATATTGATGCAAATATGCCAAAACCCTCCTTTATTTAGGATAAAATAATGAAAGTGTGAAAAACAAGACGGGTCTGAAACAGAACCCTGTGGAACGCCCTGTGTGACCACGACGCTGAAACATGTACCTCAGGGGCGAGCGAGTGAGCGAGTGCGGCCTCTGTATGGAGCTCATTGTTCGTAATCCGGTCATGAGAGCTGCCGAATCACATGAAACAGCAAGATTCTCTCACAGACACCAGCATGCACATACACCACTAAACAGTGTTTCCAGACTCTCTGGTACACTATCACTTCAGAAAATGCTTTTTAGTCAAATTCAGATGCACATGCAGATGACCAATATGAATATACATCTTTCCAGGGTATAATCTCAAAACATTATCATATCACATCTATACATGTTTTAGAATCTTATAAAAAAACTATGTATTAGTATTAACAATATACCAGTGCCAACACTGGGCAAAGCTATAAAAAATGTAGCTTGTTAAATTATGAATTACTTGAAAGAAAAAAAAATAGCTACATGGCTAGTTATACTACAAGCTAAAAAGCAAACCAATAGATTGCTTCATTGAAGATTCAATGTAATATTTTTTTATATTCTATGTTATCCTCAACTCTTTATGGTCTCTGAGGTCTATAGTATAAAGTCACTGTTGTACAGAGAAACAGCTCCGAATGATTTAGGGCAAAAGCAATGTATTTGAATAATTCACTCTGTGTGAAAACCAGTTTAAATAGTGAGTAACTGGCGAATCATTCATGGTTCTTTTTCAAGACTATCATCAGAAAATGTCTACCTGTTTGTTAGGAAAATCCTGCTACTTAATAAAAAAAATGCTCCTACAACACCCTAGCTTTGTGGCAATTGCGTTTGCATGTATAAGCATGCCTAATATTCTTTGCAGTAAATCGTTTTTTTTTTCATGTTCATCAGAGGAACAATTATGCAGAATAATACTGTTGTGGTATTACCACAGAAAACAATTGCCAGCACTGAACCTTCTCACATCCGACTCAGCACAGGTCACTAGAAAGGCCCTGTCTCTTTTCCTTCATCCTCCCCCACCGCCAGATGTGACTTATCACATGCCCCATCTGCTCAGAAAATCTGCATCATCGCTGCTATCTCTACAACACAATCCAGGATACTGCTCTCTGAAGACACACACTTTAGAGAATACAGCCACACACGCCCACCGAAGCAGAGTCTGGTCTGATTTATTTCACAAATTCCATATGTTTAAGAGTATACATTCATTCCACACCTCTTTGGATTAAAATTCAGTATCAGAAAATTAGAATATTGTAATTTAGGACGTATTTATTTGATTTATCTGTTAATTAGGAAAGGGATATTCCACAACGTACCCAAACACTATGCATATATATACACACACTATACATTTTGCACAAACAATATGAAGCTAATATAAAGTTATTTAAAACAGAACAGTTTAAAAGCCAGCTTACCTAATCACAAACTGTTACATTTCTGCAGAAATACACACATTTTCATAATGATCAACTATGACACATATAATTAGAATTCATCAAAAAGTGTATTTGGGGCCATTCTTTATTTTTCAGTATATACACACACTATAATGCATTTAAAGTTACTGTTCCTATAAAATATTTTTTTCTATGAAATAATTCAAAAACCTAAATTTTTGTCTTTAACAGCAAATGCTGTTTTGATCAAAATGACTGGGCTCCTTTTCTTTTGCGCTCTGTTAGTTTGACATGCATGTGTACGCTCAATTAATTTTTTGAAGTTTGACTATTTAATTGCTTGCTTTAAATAACGACCTGCTGTGGAAATGGAAATTAATTGAAGTAAGTGTAAGTAAATGTGTGTGTTTTTTTTTTTTATCTTTTTGGGTTACTTAAAGTGGTGTCATTTAAGAACTATAGCTACCAGAAGGATGTAAGCTTACATGCTTGAGAAATCAGACAACCATATAGTCAACTGTTGTAATGTAACAAGCCTTATTTTACTCATAAATCAAATATAATGCTATCAGAAAACCCTTTGGACATTCCCGAGGGAATCCATGGTGAATTAGTCTTCCAGGTTTGCCTACAAATTGACATTATGACTGAAAAGCTTTATACAAATGTTTTTGTATTAGCTATAACTACATTTGGTGCTGCAGTTATTAATGTGGTCATTAGATACCATCTTGGATCAAACCATTAGGTGTTCCAAACTTTTTAGTCAGATTTGTCATCATATTTTCAATAGCACAGTGCTTACCTAGATGTTAATCATTCATTTACATTTTGGCAGATGTGTTTAAATGACTTACACAGTGCATTCAAGCTAAACATCCTGGGAACTGAACCTGTGACCTGTAATGTTAGCGCCAAGCTTTGCTATTTGATCTGCAAGTAACTTGGTGCAGCCGACAAAACATTAAAAATACATTTTCTAATTGAGAACAACTCTTTATTTGCAGTATGTGTTGGCTGAACCTATCACAGCTCATATTCGATTGCATTAAAAAAAAATGGCATCCACTACTAATAAAAACCCTACTGAAGATATAACAGCTCTCAGTTTTAAATGGAATGTCACATAAGAAGCATATTGATGTTTTGTCTTTCTGGTTACATCTCGCTTACCCCTGAAGCTTGTATGCTGGCTGCCATGCTACTGTTCACTGTTGCCATGGCAAGCAAATGGGGACGACACTCGAGCACACTCCCAATGATCTGACCTTGTGAGCCAGCATCCAGCTGTGGAACAGTGTTTCTGAATGTGACGCCATTGGATGATGAATCACATCGAGGTCATTGCCTTAAATACACCCCCTCCTATCAGGGTGTCATTGTAATTATTGCTTTAGTAGTAACCTTAAGCACATCTAATGCATTATTGACGCATCAGAGTGAAGAAAAGACGCTCAATAGGTCAATGATGTATTAGAGTGTCCTCCTGGATAAAAAAATATGAAATAGCCAACAAGTTGGGTTGCTAAAGCTAAGGTAGAGACATTTTTGAAGGATAAAAACCAACACTCATTTTGTGTCGACTGACTGTCGGCTGATACTGTAATGTTCCCATATTCTTGACAAATTACTCCAGCAAACATGGTTTGACGAGACAAAATTGGTCTGGTGTTGAGGACAACTGTTTGCAAAATGGGTTTCTAAAGTGCTGAGTGTTATAGGTGTCTGGGTGTTGTAGTTCTGTTATATTAGGACAAGTGTTCAGGGTCTGTTGGGATCTAAGACTTTGAAACATAACTTTCAGGAAAGAGATGCTATGAATTTCAAAGATGTAAAGAGTTCTCAGGGTTTCTAGGACAGAATTGGGGACAGGGCTTTAAGGATGATTACTTTTGCAGGAAGTGGCTATAGGGCCTTAACACTGTTTCTGTTGGATGGCTATTTAGGGCAGGCCCCCATGGTGCATCTTGGGTGATGACTTTCCCCTGGTGTGGTAGAAGCGGTCCATTTTCAGAGAACATGCATTCACAATTCTTGTCTGAGACGCCAGTGATTTCAAATGTATTGAGCCATTTTCCACAAGTATTGAACAATTTACAGTCCTCAACCCGGCAAACATCACAGTAGTAGTAAGAAAAAACCCATGCTATTCCATAAAACACTCCATAATATCTCTAATGTACTAGCATGGGCTTACATTTAGCATGCTATGCTAGCACCATTATAGTTGCATCCAAAATTGCATACTGTCTTTGTGACTGTTAAAAAGGTATGTTCTGTTGGTGCTGATAGCCTCGTGGTTAGTGTGCCGACATATAGTGCAGTTGTGCTCACAGCGACCCGAGTTCAATTCCCATCTCGAGGTCCTTTGCTTATCCCACCCCCTCTCTCTTCCCAATACTTTCCTGTCGTATCTCTACTGTCCTGTCCATTAAAGGCACAAATGCCTGAAAATATAACTTAAAAAAAGGTATGTTCTATATAGTGTATGGGTATTATGAATGAAATTCGCACATACTACCGTTGCCATGTTGTTACTGTCACATGACTTAGCATCAGTTGCATCGCCTCACAAATCTGAACATGGCCTAATGAGATAACAAACTGTCCATCAGATGTGGTTTGCTGATTTTGCTTTTCCACCAAGTTGATTACACTAGTCTGTTTAGACGGTTTCAGTTGGGGTTTTGGGCATGAAACACCAGATTGGCCATGCTGGGAGATGAGCCAAGTCTTCGCTTGATATAAGCTTTTTTTTTTTTTCATGATTTTATGTTTATTTTATGTTAATTAATGACAACATTCATGGAGAAGAGCAGAACATATATTTTAAATAGTGCTGTCAAATGATTAACCGCAATACATTTTGTTTATGTTTTGTTTACATAATATTTATGTTTTGTTTACATAATATATGTATGTGTACTGTGTATATTTATTATGTATATATAAATACAAACACATGCATATATTTATGAAAAATATGTTATGTTTTTATATTAAATATATTTATATGTAATGTAAAACATAATAATATATAAATGTATATACATGTAAATATTTTCAAAAATATATACTGAGTGTCCGTGTATTTACATATACATAATAAATAAACGAAGTACACATACATATATTATGCAAACTAAACTTTTATTTTGAATGCGATGAAGCACGATTAATCGTTTGATAGCACTAATTTTAATATGATTTTGAATTATGTAATTTAATGAGAACATTTCAGCTGGTCAGGCTGGGAAAGCAAATGGCCGGCAGACTACCAAACATAATTTAAGGATTAAAAAAAAAAATTCAGCAGAGTAGATACTCCTCTTAAAATCAGAAGTATATAGCATATCTAACACTCTTCCCCGCTAAGTGCCTCTGTAATCACATTTGCACTGTGATTAGAACAATAGTCGACTCTTTAGAAACTCTTTTATGACCTGATATAGCACTTGCTCAGTTTTGGCACTGTTTGCATTGTGTTCTTGGAGTTCTTCTTGGTGCTGAAGCGCCATATTAGCACTTCACTTGTATTTTTAGCTACCTGTTCTGGTAATTGCCACTTACGCAATATGTGCGAAGTTGCTTTGGTTAAAAAGCATCTGCTAAGAGCAAATGACTTCTGCAAGTCCTCGAGCCAAACATTTGCCAATGACACACTTAACAGAAAATTAGTTTGACCATATTTAGTGTTGTTATCATGAAGTGAATTGGATTTAGATGTCATGAACATTAAAACTGTTCTGTAGTAAATGGCTGACCATAACACATTTTTGTGGATGTGGCATTGAGCAGCATTAGCCATGTTAGCATAACATATGAGAACAATGCGGAGGCCTTATTTCACCATAGCTGGACTGGCAGTGTGCCGGCTGCCGCTGCTTTGAGCACAGGAGCTGAACTAATTACCCTCTGTCAGGAATTTGATTACGGTGCATTTGCCGGGCATCCGTTTGACGTGATAAGGGCCGTACTTGGAAAAAGCCAGTAACCCTTGGTAACACAAGCCTTTTGTCAAAGAAATGGATCCCTATAGCTCACATTTCTCCTCATCCATTTTCTTCTGTGTGATGTCAGTGAGGATAGATATATAATGTATAAAAGGTCATAGGATATAGATTATGTTTAAAATAACACATTTCAGGATGTACCTGAAAATGATTCAGTTCTGCACATCCTGCCTTTTGTTACTTCTTGTTAATCAGGTGTTTGGTGATTCATAATAATTTCCTTCACAGAACGCAACTGGGTCATTCTCGTTTTGAGTACCTTTTACAACTTAAAGGGATAATTCACCCCAAAATAGTCCATGTGACATTAGTGGTTCAACCATAATTTTATAAAGCAGCAAGAATACATTAGTGCGCAACCCCCCCCCCCAAATAACAACTTTATTCAATAATTCTTCTCCTTCGCGTTACCATAGGACGCCGTTATAGAGAGTATCGCAACACATGCGAGTACATTCTTTTGCACATAAACAAGGCCGACCGTGTGTTCTACGTCAGCAGCATCACGCGAATGCATTTTATATGTGCAGAGGTACTCTTGATAATGGCGGAAGACGTGATTTGGAGGAGAAGAATTGTTGAATAAAGTCATTATTTTTGTTTTCTTTGCACACAAAAAGTATTCTCGTAGCTTTGTAAAAATTTTTGTTTTTGTGTTGAATGTCCTTATAGGTCCGAAATCGAACGTCATCTTGTGTCAATCACTTTTGCACACTTCCTCTGAAACTGTCGTCCGTCAAAAATAAAAATCGGATCGGGTTCGATTTTCTGCATTTTCGCATTCGTTGCATGCATTATGAAGGTATGGGGAATACGCACAAATGGAAAAATGCATGCAAAATTTCTTCAGTGTCAATGTCCTGGGAAATAAAAAGCTATCAAGTTAGTACTTCAATTTTTTTACGGAAATAAAAAGCTATGTTTTGTCAATGCAAATTTGTATATTTCCGTTGAAATTTTGATATCATCACACAGATTGATGTAATTTTGTCAAACAATAAGGAATGTTTTAGAGTCAGACAAACCAACTAACATAAAAAAACATCAAAGACTTCATAAATCCCGTTGCTGATAGTTGCTGATATATTGGTGTTGAATGTTAAAATACTTTATACTACAGTACAGGGCAGTTGAATGCTTGATTCTGATTGGTTGCTGAACGTTCTAAAGTGTGCAATTACTTTCAGGGCAACACATGGCTTAAGTAGTTCCAGGCAGGTCTTGACAGCTTTACAGTGCCGTATCACTTTGCCAAATGATTTTAGGTTGCATCCAAAATCTTAGGCTGCTGGCTTGTTGTCTCGCTGCCTTATCAGGTAATGACTTTGCAGGCACCGTTTGTACACAAAGGCTCCTCACAAAACTGATTTTGGACAGGCTTCTGAACAGTTTAATGATCTACAACAAAACAGAGCAAGCTTTGGTGAAAACTAAGTGAATATTTAATTATGATAATACTGATTTCTTGCTAGAAGTAACATCAAAAGTGGAAAAAGTTGGTCAGAGACGTGCATTAACACACAAATTGACCACCAAAAGCATCTTTTAGACACCATCTTAATTTTTGTTTAGCTCAACCATCACGGATTGGAAAGCACAGAATTGTGGGATATCAAAAGCAGTGAAGGATACTTCTATGCAGCCTTCAAAAATCGATCAGATGAAGACATCTCAGGAGACAAGGAAGTGAAGCTGACATTGGATTTGGATGTGCCTTGATGCATTCCTACCTTGGAATGCATCCTTCGAAGGCAGCATTTTTTGCTTTCAAATGCAGCAACTGAGGCTTGAGATAAGATGCGAAAGAAATTAGTCCTACGCACAAGAGCATTTTATCTACAGAACCTGTCAAATGTCTTGAGGCTATAACCATAGTGTAAGTGGAATAACTTACTCCATGCTGTTAAATTATTTAAATGCACACCCCGAGGTGGTGATGAGGCCACGACACGAATCGGTTGTGTATTATTTCCTAATTCAACTGAGCGTCATAAATTATTTCTTCATGTACCGAAAATATAGAAATGATTGAGTGGACATGAATTCAACATGAAATTCTGACAGTGGGAAAAGGGTTAAAAACTCTATGTCTATGGCAAACATATACTTTTTTACAAGGGTGCAGTGGCCACATATACCATAATTATCTAGATTACACTGAGTCACTGAATCATTCATCCATAGCCAGTCCAACTGCCCTTATTTTGGATCAGCATCGTGTCTGTCTGCAGATGGCCCAGGGGACGAGGTTCTGTTCTTGCTGTGGCTCTGTGTGTCTGCCCCGCTGAATGCATCGATGCCTCTAACTGTGACGCTCTTGCTCTGTTCTGCACGCAGCCGAGTGAACGCTGCCCACGTAGCCACGGCAGCCGTCGCATGCCACCCCACACAAAGACAGTGGACCTTCACACCGCACATCACTGCATCCCACGCCTCACTCCCACTGCAGCCCAAGAGACAGCACGCTTAACCAACACAGCAATTTGTCACTAGATAGTCGTCCTCTTATTTTGAATGGAATGCACATGCATATTAATAAAGAAGCTACATTTTAGGCTTACTAATGAAATAATTCTTTATAAGGCAATGCATGTCCATTGTAATGTGGAAATGTCACTGCATTACACTGGTGCTCTACCGTAGGCAGTAATGTATTCCGGTAATTACTGTTTAAACAAGAAGGCAGAGTGCAGATATGGTTTTTACAACCTTGAAAAGAAAGTAGTGGGCCTTTATATATCGACTGATATTTGGCAATTTTGAGATTATTGACAACTGACTGGCAGTGTTATCATTGCTTCCTAAAACTATAGTTTTCAAAACGTTTTCAGAAATACATTTTATTTTAAGTATTAAATATTAGATGCCTTGGCAACTTAATAAAAAAGAAAAAAAAGAACAATTATATTTTAACATTACTAAAAGTAAAACTGATATAAAACTTAATTAAGCAAAATATAAACATTTTTATATTTTAAAATACTATTATAAATATGATTACTATATAAATTGTAATATATAGTAATAGTACATAAATAATACTAAAATAACAATGCTAATTGGACAATTAAATGGATAATACAAACCTTCATTTACTTCTTCCGTGAAACAAGAAAGATACAGAAAACCGAAAGTAAGGTTTTTGATTTTATGTTACAATCAGAAAAATCTGAATATCTGAATGACATATCAACACAATCATCCGCAAATTATCCAAAGTTCTAGTATCTAGTCTTGTTAATGAATAGAACAAATTTTGTTTTAGATATTTATTTAGTGAACTGTGAATGAAAATTATGAACCAATCATAAACCAAACACTATATCTAAATATGTCAAATGTATACTATATAAAATGTAACATATAACAAATATACTGTATATTATTAGTATGTAATGTATAATGCCCAAATTATTTATTTATTAATTTAGCAAAGATTGCTGTTATGGGGAAATTGATGTGGAAGTTACTGGAAATATAGAAATATAAGAATGGTATAAAGAAGGGAAAACCTGTTCTCAAATACGTAAATACGAATTATTATAAAATATATAGTGCAAGAACATTCAGTCTATTCAACTATCAGCACATTAGGATTAATGGGTCAGCTGACAGATTTCATGAATGACACCAAATGAAGCTTAGTCATCTTTCTTAGCATTAAAAAATATTGATAAGCACAGCCCAACAGTACAGATCAGCTAATATATTGACATGTGGCTATATGCATTAATTTGATTGGACCATGTGTTGGTCTGTTGCTAGATGGCCTCTGAATGATCCATTCAGGACAGCTCCCACATGGGGGAGTCTTGAAACACTGCACCACTGAGCTTCCCGGGAGCTTTTTCAGGAGCTGGGAGTGGGCATGAAAGCTGGGGGAAGGGAAAATCCACCGAAATCCAGAGCTAAGTGAGAAGAGGACTGGGATCGACAGTGCACTTTACTAGGATAGGTGTGTGTGTGTGTGTGTGTGTGTGTGTGTGTGTGTGTGTGTGTGTGTGTGTGTGTGTGTGTGTGTGTGTGTTCTCCAGAAAGGGAGGTGAAAATGTGTAAACTGTTTGATGGGAGTGCAGATTGCTGCTTCTGATATATGGCGTCACACCATCTGTCTCTAGTTGGGGCCTACAACTTATAGAGAGAAAAATGGTGTGTAAAGGTGGAATGAGAATAGCATTGAACACATCACTTATTTCACTGTGTGAAAATGTATTATCGCACAGAATATTTTAGTAGTCAAGTTTTCAGTGTTGCACTAATACCTGGTCTCCAAAACTTGATGTATTTATTTTTATTTTTGGGGGATAATTGTGCCTCTGTCTGAAATGGAATACATTTACATTTAAGAAAAATAAATAAACAATTGCATTAAAAAAAGTATCCAAAATCAGCATGGCAGTATCATGCTTTTGGACAGGTACAATGGTAATACCATGGTTTCTTATACAATGCTCCATTATATTATTTTACATACCCCTGAGTACCATGTAACTACCATGGTATAAATATGATTATCCTCTCATCACTATACAACAGCCACAGATATTTTCAGTACATAACATTAATAGTTTTCACCCAAGTGATCTGATGGAAAACTTTGTCTCAGCTGACTTTAGTGCTACTTTCTTTTGCAAAAAAGTACATAACTCAACTCTACTCAAAAAGTAGAGCGTGAAAAATCAAAAACTGGAGCATAAAAATCTCTTGAATCCCACAACAGTATGTATTCTGAGCAATGGGCAATAGCATAATTTATTTTGAAGAAATAAAGCTCTTTATTATTCATGTAAACAAAGACAAAATGTCCAACAAGGCAGCATTGCAAAAATCAATTTTCTCGGAAAAGCCTCCAAATATAAGCCTTTTTGAGAAGGATGGGAAGAGTTCTTTGAGCAGACTTACAGACATATTATGGCACTGAATGTACTACTAAAGCTGATTCATGACCCATGTCCCAGATATTAGCCAATCCAGCTAACCACCAGCCGTCCTCATAGTGAACTCTGTGAACTGAGGCCTTTGAACATAGCAGGGTGGAAAATCAATATCTTTACCCAAGCCCTGATAACAATGAAAAGGTCATGCTCTGTAATCAATAAATTGGAATAGGGATATGGCAAATACATTATATATAATTAAGAATTATTATGTTATAGTAACATGGGCCATATATGCACTACCATTCAAAAGTATGGGGTCAGTTAGATTCTTTTACTTCTGTGAAATAAATTAATAATTTTATACAACAACGATGCATTAAATTGATCAAAAGGGCCAGCAACAAATTTTTTACCAACCAATACAAAAATTATATTAATTTTTTATTATTTTGTTGTTGTTGTTGCAAAAAAAAATACCATATATCTCTTAAAAATATATCACGGTACAACACGAATCCCGGAAATGTTGGGGCGTTTTTCTAAATTTGAATAAAATTAAAACTACAATAATTTCAAATTACATGAGCCAATATTTTGTTCACAATTGAACACAGATAACATAACAAATGTTTAAACTGATAAATAATAAAATTGTATTTACAAAATTAGCTCATTTCAAATTTGATGCCTGCTACGTCTCAAAAAATGTTTACCATGGTGTAGCATCTCCTCTTTTTTCAAAACAGTTTGCAGACATCTGGGCATCGAGGTTATGAGTTTCTGGAGTTTTGGTGTTGGAATTAGGTCCCATTCTTGCCTGATATAGGTTTCCAGCTGCTGAAGAGTTCATGGTCGTCTTTGACATATTTTTTGTTTAATGATGCACCAAATGTTCTCTATAGGTGAAAGATCTGGACTGCAGGCAGGCCAATTCAGCACCCCGACTCTTCTACTATGAAGCCATGCTGTTGTAATAGCTGTAGTATGTGGTTTTGCATTGTCCTGCTGAAATACACAAGGCCTTCCCTGAAATAGACGTCGTCTGGAGGGGAGCATATGTTGCTCTAAAACCTTTATATACCTTTCAGCATTCATAGTGCCTTCCAAAACATGGACGCTGATAACACTCTGATAACACGCTGAAAGGTCTCCCTCCTCTTTAGCCCGGAGGACAAGGCATCTGTGATTTCCAACAAGAATATTACATTTGGACTCGTCTGACCATTTCCAAATGAGCCTTGGCCCACAGGACACAATGGTGCTTCTGGACCATGTTCACATATGGCTTCTTTTTGCATGATAGAGCTTTAGTTGGCATCTGCAGATGACACAGCGTATTGTGTTTACCAACAGTGGTTTCTGGAAGTATTCTTGGGCTCATTTAGGTAATGTCAATGACAGAATCATGCCGATGAGTGATGCAGTGTCGTCTGAGGGCCCGAAGACCACAGAGCATCCAACAAAGGTCTTTGGCTTTGTCCCTTACGCACAGAGATTTCTTCAGTTTCTCTGAATATTTTGATGATGTTATGCACTGTAGATGATGAGATTTGCAAAGCCTTTGCAATTTGACTTTGAAGAATGTTGTTTTTAAAGTATTCCACAATCTTTTTACGCACTCTTTCACAGATTGGAGAGCCTCTGCCCATCTTTACTTCTGAGAGACTCTGCCTCTCTAAGACATCCCTTTCATAGCTAATCATGTTACAGAACTGATGTCAATTAACTTAATTAGTTGCTAGATGTTCTCCCTGCTGAATCTTTCCAAAATGTCTTGCTATTTTCAGCACTTTGTTGTCACCGTGTCAACTTTTTTGAGACCTGTAGCAGGTATCAAATTTGAAATTAGCTCATTTAATGGATACAAATGTAAAATGTATCCGTGTAAACATTTGTTATGTTATCTATGTTCTATTGTGAATAAAATATTTGGCTCATGTGATTTGAAAGTCTTTTAGTTTTCATTTTATTCAAATTTAAAAAACGTCCCAACATTTCAGCATACATTTATATACAATACAGGTAGGGAAATGGATATAATAATTTAAGAATTAAACAAAAAAAAACTATGATGTTGACAACAACATTAATCGGATTGCTAGGTAAACGTCTGTCTATAATGGTTATACTGTAGATAATGACTTAATTCTGAGGTCACAGGCTGCTGTTGGTGAGCACTAACATTTAAAAGGTTTTGTTGGTGAACTTCTCACCGTCTCTTTGTAATGTAACGCTGTTTACTTCAGTCAAAGCAGACACAGTTAGGAACACCCTTGTTTAAGTAGGGCAGCAACAAACTTGTGAAGGAAATTAGGCTGTATGAAGCCCGGGGAAACCACCTTGTTTTGCAGCTTTTTGTACAGAAATTTCAAGCAGCATATGAGGGATGGGAACATGGAGCAACATTAACGTACATGGTAGGAGTTTGTCATTGATATTATGAAGATGAATAACAGTTTTAATTATTCCAATCCCAAAATGCCCGGGGCCATCCCAGTTACCAACAGTGCATTGTGCACCATGCCTTCTACTATTATCTTGTCTTCGCTGACACCCAACTGATACTGAAGCCACTGCAGTGGGTGATGCAGAGACCTGAGCTCTGGCTATGGCTCTCGGCAGGCTGAGGGAACGTTTCATTATTGATGAGGCCAAATTCTGAACATCTCTGCTGTGGAGGAGGGTGGTGCAGACCAGGCTGACTCAGCACTTTTTCGTCCGCCACTCAGACTGATCAGCCGTGTCAGCATTTCACGGGGTTGGGAGCGCTTTGGAGGGAGAGAAAGAGTGAGTTATTTCAGTTGGGAGGCCAGCCCCTATAATTGCTATTGTGTTTTGACACGTAGACATACGAGTGTTGGTATGACTTTGACAACAAAAGTTCATATTAAAGAATTAGATCACACGGAAATGCAATTTCTGCCATTATTCACTCACACTCACATTGTTCTAAACCCTTTCTTTCTTTCTTTCTTTCTTTCTTTCTTTCTTTCTTTTTCAGTTCTTGAGTTCAGCTCACTTGATTCAGGACAGTTCCAGTGAATAACAGTTCACAGAATATTATTAGAGAATAACGAATACCTTTCTGTCCATTTCTCACACAAAGGTATTTCATGACTTCAGAAGACCTGGAAAATATTGCTCAAGTTCAATGGACTTCTTTGTGATTCTTTTATTGTGCTTTTCATCCCTTTTGAGTCATAAAAGCCTCAGTCCCATTCATTGTAACTGCACTGAAATGTGTGACCATTTAGAATGTTCTCTTTGGTGTTCCATAAGTCATACAGGTTTGGGTGGCAAGCTGGGATGTCTGAGGCGAGTTAACATTATAATCACATGACAATGCTTAAATGCAAACTGCCACTCAATGCAGACTTTCTGTTTCTTACTCATACATATGCACACACCCATAGGCATACATGTGCTGAGCTGATTGTCTATAATTTCTTCCTCTCAGGAGCCAGAGGACTAATGAAATCGCAAATGCCTCTCTAACGTGAACAGCCGCCTAGTCGCATTCCTTCCCACAAGCAGGGCTGATGTGCTACTGACTGCTTGGTCCCTTCAGCTTAATTAGGATTTTATCCCTCAGGGATCGCAGCAAGAACAAATAGACGGCGAGCAATACGCTCAAGCTTTGGCCCAATGCAAAAAGAACGCTACAGCAGACTGATACATCATGTAACATTTGCATGCTTAGCTCTTATAGCACGGTATCTAGAGAATATATAACGTCTAAACTACATTCAGGTGTGGATGATTGAATGAAATGACTATACAAAATGACTGCACAAATCGCTTGAGTATGTGAATGTCAAGCACTTTATGCAGTGCAGCCATTTTGGCTCAATATCCCTGTCGGTTTAAGTGCAGTCGTATCAGTCCTGTTATGCAGTGCCTTTTGAGCTCTTAAATGTTAAAAAAACTGAACATATTTGTGTTGAGAATTTGTGTACTAGTCTTTTACAGAAACATACTTAAGCACTAAAAACATAGCTATACATTATAACTTGATTGTTTACACAACGAAATACATTTAAACAAAATACACAAATAAAAGATAATTTTATTTCAAACTAAATTTGCTAAATTATTACTTTTATATAACATTTCAATTAATTTTTCATTATTATAATTTTTTTAAGTGAGACAATCCATAAAACATAATCAGAATCTCCAACTATATGGCTAATACTTTCCCACCAAAATATGCAATTTCCTGGAATTTATTAATTAATCCCTTAATTAAAGGGTTATTACAAAATAATAATAAAATGAAAAGTGATATTGAGAGCATAGGAAAACATATACATTGATTATTACTTAAAAATCTATATTTTTTTATTTTATATATATTTAAAAAATAAGGGAATTTTTTAAATTATTTTTAATAAATTATTTTTTCCCTAATTTATAATAGAGTATAGAATAAGGAAGATTATAATAATTTAATGTAAAATAATTACAATTTAACCTCAATGTTCATGTAATAGTGACAATTGTAAGAAAATGAAATAATCTTGTGAGTTTAATATTCTATCCATATATTAAGACATATGTTGGGATTATGAAAATATACTGTGAACCCAGAACGATCCAGTTGCTTGCTGCTGCGACTGAGAATACGATCCCTGTTGCGTGTTCATTTTACATCGCTTTGTTTAGGCCTGTGTACACTAGCTAAATATTTAATGGCACACAAAATAAGCAGTATTACACAACACAATGCATCTTCATTACAACGTCACTCTCTTCTCTTGAGGAAAGTATTGTGCCATAATTATGCCTCAGGTAGGGGTGATTAATTTTTCAATGGATTCAATGTTTTATTCATACTCTTGCTGGCTCTTTGGCGAATGAAACCGGAGACTGAACCAGGGTTGTGTCTGCAGTGGCTCAGTCTTTACAGCGAGACACAAGTGCACATCTGCTTGTTCAAATGCACCAACCTCATTCAAATTGCCTTAATGCATGTAAATGTGCTCGACTGACTGAATAATTTTGCATGGAGGTTATTTGAGCTCTGCTGCAAAGGTGTGTTTCCATTGAAGCCAGTCTGACTGGTTGTCTCTGCTTTTTAATCCCTTTACCAACATGGTGACATCTTCATTCCACATTAAATGTAGATGTCAAACAGACTGCCTGCTTCCCCTGTGAGGCATCTAAATAAACTATACTGAACATCCGAGACTGTGCTGGAGAGGAAATCTGAGAGTGAGGTGTTAGGTATACACCGGCAAAGATAATAACCAATTTCACTGGGGTTACTATTAAACTTTTCTAATTAATGTTAGATGAGTGGTTCATAAATGAGTTTAACAAAGAGAATCATCTACTGGTTTTTAATTATCCCAATCAGAGAACTTTGGTTGCCGTGTGACTCAGGTAAATATGAGGTCTCTGGAAGAAATGTAACGTTTTAATGTTTTAATTTATAAGCAAATATCATAAATAGATTAAGAGTCTGTGATGCAGTGACTGACGTCATTTTGTAGGCCAACCCTAAAGTCAGCATCACCCGGGTTCCCAAAAATATTTTTCCATCTGCTTTTGGATTATGACAGAAAATAAGATCTGTAACCAACAAAAGTTTATGATTTAGGTTTTGTTTAGCACGACAATCTTCACAAATGAACACAACTTGTATGAATTCTGAAACTTGTCAGAAGTAAAAGGCTAAACACAAGCTATAAACGAACTAGAAGAATATAAACGAAGCAGATGAGTTTACCTGAACATGATGACGTTTATTGTCCTTGACAAGCTCTGTTAGTTCCATTTAGCCACATGTTAGCGATTGCCTTTTTCAAGACAAGTAAAAGTATTTAAAAGAGCACAACAGGGTATTACTGATGTATTTGATGTTGTAGAATGTGAAAATATCTTAAGCCAGACCTTTTTCAGGCAGTTAACTGAAAACCAATAATAAAAAAAAAACATTGACTTCAGAACAAAGGAACCAGAAGTGCTAAAATGTGAACTTGTCTCCAGGTGTTGGCCTTCAAAAACATGTAATCCCTGCAGCACTCTATTTCTCCATCATTTTTTAATTTGATTGTCATTTTTTATGTTTTATGGGACTAGTTTTTCCCTCACTAAAGCTCTCAAGTGCACAGTCTTGTACTTCTGTCTTTTTATCTGCAATGTTGGGATTCACCTCTGGTTGATTTGGTGGCTGATACTTCTTCATTTTTAAAAACATTTTTGTATCTCTATGGACAAAATTAATGGGAAAAAAACTTCCAGAGTCAGAACATATTTAAAGTATAGGCTGCATTTGAAACCATATACTCTCTTAAGTATTTTTTTAATAAAATTACTAATATTATTACAGAAAAAAGAGTATGTTCATGTATGAATGTAATCTGGACGTGCTATATTCACCACGTTGTCATTATCACATGACCTACCAGCGTCAGTTGTGTAATCAAGATTCAAGAGAGATTCAAGATTTTATTTGTCACATACACAATTATACAGAATATAACCAGCAGTGAAATGTAAGTCAGGTCCGTTCCATGGACAGTGCAATTATATGTAACACAAACACAAGAGAATACACATAAATACAGGTATGAAAAAAATGAAGTAAAAAATTTGAATAAAAATAAAAAATAAAATGTGCAATAAAATAAAATGTGAAGGACAGTATACTGTAGACTTAATAAATAATAATATAAGCAGGAATGTAAAAGAAGAATGTGCAAACAGGTTGGACAGGGTATATACATAGCAGTTATACGGAGAATAATGAATATCTTACTGATTATTAAATGGAGTCATGTTGATGTTATGAGACTGAGTTTGAGTTTAGGAGCCTGATGGCCTGAGGGAAGAAGCTCCTCCTATGTCTCTCAGTTTTTGCCATCATGCCATGGAAGCGCTTCCCAGATGGCAGTAAAACGAAGAGACGGTTATCGGGGTGGTTTGAGTCCTTGATGATTTTAGCAGCTCTGCTTTTGCAGCATTTGAGGTAGATGTCCTGCAGAGAGGGGAGAGCAGACCCTAAGATGCGCTCAGCTAAACGCACGACTCTCTGCAGAGCTTTGCAGTCCTGACTGGAGCCGTTTTCATACCACACTGAGATGCACTGAGTAAATACACTTTCTATGGCCCCTGAATAGAACGTTTTCAGGATTGCTGGTGAGACCCTGAATTTCCTCAGCTGTCGCAGATGGTAACAGTCTTTGCCTGGCTTTCTTAACCTGTGTAATTGCACTGCCATTCATATATCCTCTCCCATAGCCTCATGGGATAGTAAAGTGTCTGTCATATTCACACTTCAGAATCACACCATAAGTAGTAGGTCATCCGGGTACTTTTTGCATATTCTTTTATTAGTACTGTGAATCCAGACATACTTCTTTTGTAACGTACTGTCTCACCTGCTTTATAGTAGGGAAGCAGCAATGAACTCTTGTGCAGCCAGATTTTGAACCAATTCGATTTTAGTGTGGGCGGGGCAACCCAATGCATCTCAACAGATATAAAGCATTTGCTAATTTCCTGTGATAGCTGGTAAGGCAAAAACTTGTCGCTTTGTTGTGATGTGAATAGTCAGATAGTGGTGAAGTATTTCAGATACTTATGTTATTTACCGGCAATCGCCACTATTACTATATTATCTGGATAATTAAGTCTGATTGGTCAAATAGTTTAGTATAATGACTGATTTCCTTTCTTGTCGACTACATTGTCTCTTTCTTATGATCTTTTACTATAATAATAATAATAATCAGTAAGATTCATACAGCAATCTTTTATGCCAAATGATATTCCATTATTTTGTAATTCTGTAGTCTCTGTTATAATAATATATAAAGCATGTTGTCTCGTACGTAAGATGTCATCCACAGAAGCTGATTTCTGCAATCTGACTTCATTGTTGGTAGACCTAGTGCTATGAGAAGTCCAAATGATGATGGTGGAGGAGCTCCATTATGGGGTGAAAACAGCAGCAATGTCAGCAGCAGGCCTTAATGAGACCTTTGTCTAAGGGCACAGCTGTCATATTCAGAGCCACTCTCCTCCCTGCTCTCTGACCCATTCATTTGTAGGAACACTGGTAATGAGATTGATCCGGGTCGCTTAAAACAGGGAAGAAGGGCACAAGCAGGTGTCATCGCAAATGAAAAAAGCCAGTGCCTGCTGATTCCAATTCCTTCCAGCATCTTAAGAAAGGACACAAATTTGCACATGCCACAGCATTCTGTCACCAGGGGACAGGAGAAATCTCAGGGACATTGCAGGAGGGTATATACATTTAAACATGTTGCATAGCATTTTGTGGTGCTGCATATATATCCCACTGAGACCTCCACTTTCAACATTAATCGTGCTTACCCTATTTTTCAACATAAAAATATTAAATAATAAAAGTATGAAAAATAATAGGCTATAATGATCGCATATAAAATAACATCTAATAATAATGTATATAGATTAATAATAATAAAAAATGTGTCCCAATTTACCAGAATTTATAGTATAGATAGATAGATAGATAGATAGATAGATAGATAGATAGATAGATAGATAGATAGATAGATAGATAGATAGATAGATAGATAGATAGATAGATAGATAGATAGATAGATAGATAGATAGATAGATACATAGATCTTGTTGACCTTACAGGGAGGAGATTTCAAGACGTAAATGGTAAAGGCGGAAACTCGTTACTCAAATGACCTTAAAGGCAGACACATATTTATAAATCGCTTCCAAATTAGGAAAAAGTGGGCGGGAATGCCGTGCGCTCTGACCAATTAAAGTCCGTGTCTTCCACCAGCGTGGGAGGAACAGACGCCTTGTGAGGTTCCCATGGGCGTGGTCTGACGCGGTGGAGGCGGAGCTTTAGCCGGAAGTGTGTGTGGACTGGGTCTCCTCTCCTTGTCATTTGGCTTCAGTAGATTTTGCCGTGGAGAGGAGAAGGATAGCAGCGGCAGTGCAGTGAAGGGAGCAGCAGTGCGCTGGTGAAAAAAAAAAAAAAAATAAGACAGAGAAACGAAATTTTAACAATGAAAAGGACGCATGAACGCATTGCAGGTCACCAGTAACTAAACTAGTCTTTTTATATTGAAGTCAATGACGTAGAATCGTCTAAGCAAGTGATTTAAAGGTTAGCAGCTGGCTAAAGCGAGACAGGGCTGTGTCATTGAGAAGGCAGGACACGTCAAGACGAGGAAGGGAGAAAAAATAGACACTCCTGTCGGATTAAAGATCCCCACTTCATAGTATCAGATCACCAGTTTATTCGAGCTTCTGCGTTAGTTTGCGCTGTGATCATATCTGGAACGAGTGTCTGTCCTCAGTCATCGCTCGGATCAGCCACTAAGGTGAAAAGTACATTTATTTATTGATTTTTGTGAACGTATTTATCATAAATCCTAATATTAGATGTGTATTGTGCTTTTATATGTGGTAAATCGTGCTGTATTTGTGAGTATTTTGTAGTGCGAATGAAGAAGACGTCATCATTTTTCAGCTCGAGCATTCGTTCGTTGAAAAGGAAAGGCAATAACGTTACTAAGGATACATTTTTTTCCCTTAGATGATATTTAAATTATAATAACAGCGGTACTTTGTCGAGGAAGCTATCTTAATGTATTATTTCTGCGTAAGAAAAAAACGATCGAGTCGGCCTTTCGGTTAATATGGAGCCTTTTAGCAGTTCCTGTTGAATAAGCCGGTAGCCTGTTAGCTGCTAGCTGAAGAGACGTCACGAATCTATAATTAGAGCCTGAAAGACCCTTATAACTTGTGTTATAGTCAGCATGGCATAATACTTGACAACATATACATGTCATATCATACATTTCCTGGCGATGTTGATCACATTCATCTGTCCTGTCAGTATTTGTGACGTCTGGTGGCGTAGTGCCACATAGTCTCTCACCAAAGGGTGTCCTCAGCGTTTCCAGTATGTCATGAATTATGTGGTGCAACTGCGTCAGGGAGTATTTTAACCATGGACATGCGTTCTTTTTCAGGGCTTAGGAAGCAAGAATAACTGTGTCGGAGCCAGGTTGAACTGGATAATATAAATGGGGGATTACGGGTTTGGAGTCTTAGTGCAGAACAACACTGGCAACAAGTCTGCTTTCCCAGTACGAATCCACCCTCACCTGCAAGCGCCACACCACCACCAGAATGCGACCGCCAGCCCCGCTGCTTTCATAAACAGCACCCCTGCCGGAAATGGCGGGAGCAGCAGCGCTTCGACCTGGCTGTTCCCGGCGGCTGGCGCTCACAGCAACATGCAAGATGAAATTCTAGGCTCCGAGAAGCCCAAATCTCAGCCGCAGGAGCTGCAAGAGAACCAAGAGAAGCAGCAGCAGCTCTCCCCCGAGAGAGAGAGCGCCATTATCTCTGAGCTGGAAAAGGCTCGTGCCGAAGAGAGTAAAGTGGAGAGCGGGTCGTCCGACGGGACCAACAGCAAGGAGAAGCTGCGTTTGGAGTCGCCCGTGCTGACGCCCTTTGACTATCAGGAGCCCTCGGGACTTGGCACAGCTGCCCAGTCCAGCACCTCCTCCTCCCTGACCAGCTTCAACAACTGGTCGGCTGCTATCCCCGCCACCCCCTCCACCATCATCAACGAGGACATCAGCTTCTTCAACCCGGCCACCTCGGCCAACAACGGCCCTCTGCTGTTCCAGAATTTCTCCCACCACGTCAGCCCAGGCTTCGGGGGCAACTTCTCCCCTCAGATCGGTCCCATCTCCCAGCACCACCCTCCTCACCCCCACTTCCAGCACCCTCACAGCCAGCACCAGCAGCATCGCCGTTCTCCGGCCAGTCCCCATCAACCGCCGTTCCCCCACCGCAGCGCCCCCTTCGGCCAGATGCCGCATCTCTCCAACAACCTGAGCAAGCCTCCCTCACCCTGGGGCAGCTACCAGAGCCCCTCGCCCTCTCCTTCTTCCACTTCGTGGAGCCCAGGTGGGGGTTACGGTGGCTGGGGTGGCTCCCAGGGCCGCGAGTACCGCCGTGGCTTGAATGGTGGCATGACGCCTCTCAACTCCATCTCACCGCTGAAGAAGACCTTCCCCAACAACCACATGCCCCAGCAGAAGTACTCCCGCACCAGCCCCGGATTCAACCCGAAGTCCTGGATGGATGACAGCAGGAGTGAGAACATCTTCCCTTTCCAGGTGTGTATATTATATTGGTACAATGATCTGCCTCAAAAATAGTTAACAAAAACCAGTGAATGACCAATGTTGGCCTGGCCCATAGAGGCCCGTTCATACCAAGGATAATAATTATAACTAAAGTTTTAAAGGTGTAATTCACCTCTTAGCACGATGGGCTTTTAATAAAACTTGGTCATCTATGTAGTAGAAAGATGATTTTTTTTGCATGACTAGAGAAAAAGGGCTGTGGTGTTGTCTTTTGCCAAAAAGGTAAGAACTTCAAAACCAACTCCTTCAATAAAAAATGCATGAGTAAAATATGTAGTTCGCTCTAGGGTTGGGTACCGAACTCAGTACTTTTAAGGGTACCAACTGAATTGCATCAGTTTTACCGAGTTCCGATTCACATTAAATCTTTCGATACCAAATGTACGATACCTGAGAACCCATTTAGGCGCATATAAGATATATATATATATAATGTACTTCTTTAAATATTCTATTTACTGAAAAATGTAAATAAAACAATTAAATGATAAAAATTATTATTACAACCACATTAACAACTTAATTGTAGAAAAAATACAAATATTATAAACTTTTTTAAAGGAATATTCACACAATTTTTCTACCATGTATTAATTTTAACAGTAAACCTCTGTTTGTTTGCCAGAAAAAATCAAAGGGTTTCATTTTCATTTGATTAAAAATAAATAAATGGCTCATGCTTTCATTTGATTATCAGAAAAATAAAACAAGAATTTCTGGAAGAAAAAAAATTGTAGGGCCCTATTGTTAAACATTTTGAAATTGAGAGTTTTGGACTTATTTTTCACTGATATATGTTTTTGTTATTACACAGAGAGTAAAGTACCAAAAAAAGGTACCGATACCGGTACCGTACCGGTTTAAATGTGAACGATACCCAAACCTAGTTCGTACAAAATCCCTGGAGCTGTGTAATAATTGGGGAAGTCTTGGTGTAGGCAACATGGAGAAAGACTACACATTGTTAATTTATACTAATTTCAGTGAAACTATGTGTGCGAAAAGAGGCCATGAGCAAAATCTATATGGGGAATTTTTCGCCCTTGTGCTAAATTTCACATTTATGCAGCTTCCTATTGGAATGACTGGATTTCGCATACAAAATTTCTCAGAGAAATTGTGAATGTGACCACACCTTTATGAGAACATGGAAATCCAACTGTAACAATAAGGATCAATATATTTAAAATCACTTTAATAATATATATTTTTTCAGCTAATAAATGAAAAAAAAAATAATAATTGACAGCCAATCAGAATCCACCCAACTTTAAAGAGCTTGAGCATTTAGAGCAGCAGGCAACAAAACTGCAGAATTAATTGCAAAAAACTGAATTAATCGCACATTTTTATGAAATTAATCGCGATTTAATCCCGCCTAACATAAACAAATTTAAATATACTTTTATATTGCAATAATTTCAAATTCAATCGTCAAATTAATGTACAAACAGCATACAGTATATTTTTTATATTTGTTTAATGTCATCTTTTTTATGACTGAAGGCCAGTATCACTGATACCAATTAATACTGATTTCCTTATAAAAATATTTCCCCCTAATATTTAACCATTTACTATAGCCATTCAACTTACATTATAATTAAGAGCTATCAATTTGAACATTTATTAGACTTTAAAAAATAACTTCTAATTTAAGTGGACTTAAAACTATCTTCACATAAACCCATTATAATAAATGTCATATTACCTGTGCCCCTCACCAGAAATATAAATAAATTGAATAAAGTTATCAAACACAAAACTATAAACTAAATACAAATGAATACTTGAAGCTATAAAAGTAATTGATTTCCTCATTTTGTTTATTTTTATTATTTGATTAACAGATATCACCGAACTCATATACAACATATTACATGCATGCACAGTTTTGAGGCAGCTTTAATCGCCTTTTTGGTAACTTCATGTCTGACCTTGCATGCTCGTAGTTTATTTCGAGCTTTGATATGAAATGATAAAGGCTACAGTGCGATCACAGGACCGTTGTTTGTTTGTTCGTATGTCTCGCGCCTGGCGCTGAAGTTAAGTGGAAGCGTGTGACATGCGTCTGAAACATCTCCAGTTTGATGTAGTCGTAAATATATTCTGCGACTGAATAAATGCACTCCAAAAAAGAGACCGAAGTAACCAGTGTTGCCAACTATTTTCAATGGAAAGTAGCTAAAGTCTGCTCGAAAAGTCGCTAAATGTCGCTAGATGACGTCATGCGTAAATTTGCATATTAATGACATAATCACGTCCTATTATATATTTTAGAGTTTGACATTTTAGCCATTTTAAACGTGTAAAATTCTAGCTTTGTGTATTTGTATATATATTTGTATTATGTATAGGTTTTTAATATTTGTATTTATATTTTATATTTGTGTATATCTTTAATAAAGTGGTATTTAAAGTTATATGTATATATGCTTTTTATATGTGTATATGAGTTTAATAAGTTTAATTAAGTTTATTGTTGTGTATGAGTAAGTACAATCACGTACAGTCTCTCAGACGTAGCCCAGTAAACGATCTCAGAGGAGTTCAGAAACTGGAATGAACTAAAGCTCTCTGAGTGACAGTGAGTAATATAAGTGCATGAGATAAAAAAAAAAGAAAGATGAAAAAACGGTCAAATTAAATAGTTTTATTTCAAACAAAGGAGAGGCAGCCAAGTGATTGGTCCGTGGCAACACCGTGTGCACATGCGCAGCTGATTCACATCTATGTCAGCTGCCGTGCGGTCACTGATCAGAGCAGACACAGGGAGAGGTGTAACTCAAGATCCCGTGCTCGCAGGACAGTACTGGCCACATTTGGAAAGTTGTTAAGGTTTTTCCAAAAGTCGCTAGATTTGTCGCTAGGCGCTTTTAAAAAAAAGTCACTAAAGGGGTCTGAAAAGTCGTTAGATCTAGCGACAAAGTCGCTAAGTTGGCAACACTGGAAGTAACAGCTGTGAGTGGGGTGGCCAACCCTAGCCCCGCCCCTGCGTTAACGGCGTTAAATAATTTGAATGCGCTAAACTGAAAAATGAATCGCTTGCATTAACAAGCTAATTTTGACAGCACGTGTTTATAGCTATCGTTCTTGGTGTTAACAGGCTTTAGGTGTTCCAAAATCTACTCAAAGCTTTATCAAAGGCTTAATTATATGGTTAATAAAATGGTGAGAATAATAGTTTAATCTAATTTAAAGAACAACTTTAAACCTATCAATTTAATTACAGCTATATAATGCATATAACTAGATAATGCACTGCCCCCCCTGCTCTTTATATAAAAAGGTGTTGTGTGTCTCTGTGCACTCCCATTGGCAGTTGCCCCAACGTGTCTCAACCCAACTTTCTCACGTCGTCAACGGTATCTTTTGGCTTTTGTCATCAGAATCTGGCAGTTTACATTGAAATGAATGATTCCCGCTTGCTTTGATGCTGCAGTCGCTGTCAGTGTGAACCCTGTAACATGTGGATCATTGTTTTGTACATTTGCACAGCTTTAATTTGCCTGTTTCTGCTCTCTCATGGCACATTGCGACAAATTCTGCTTGAGTTGGGCCCAAAGCAACGTGTGCCAGAGGCTTGGATGACTAACTTTGCCCTGCCTGTTTTGTTTTCCAAACAGCTCTGTGGGATTTTAGGAGCTGACAGTTGCCTACCATGACGCTGTCTGGGATGGTTTGATGCTAATCTTACAAAGCGAATAAATGTAATGTAGACATTGTCTTTTTGACCTATTTGATTTCATTTACGTAAGCCATTACATTAATCATAGTAGCACAGGTTTTAAAATGTCGGCCAACCTGTTTTATTTCTGGTAGTATATTTTTTGCCTTGTCATACTTAACTGGAGCTAGATTCGATAGATTAATGGAATCTTTTGGTCTGTTAAAGTGGTATATACAATACATAAATATAAAAAACAGTTCAATTAATTTACACTACAGCAGCATGACACAGTCATAAGTGTTTATAAGCTATACTAGAACTGCTCCTGTTTGTTTAGAGAGTCTGTCTGTGTACATGTGATGGAGGGGTGGAGTGATGATGGTGAAAAGATAGGGCATAGAGTCCTAGACTGACAGTATATTAGTGTTTTTTCTTTTTCTTGATAGAAAAAAAGTGTTGTACTTACCAGTAAGGTATTGGGCCATGGTATATTGTGATTGTGAATGTAACATAATTGAATTATTTATTATATTAAGGACTCAATTTAGTGATATTTTTTTTCAAAAACATTATTTTATCAAGCAAATTGAATGTAATATAGAATACAAATATACAGTAGACCCTGTCAGAGGTTCTGTTCACCTCTCTTCTTTAGACTTTCCTGTCCATTAAAGCCAAATTTATTAATAATAATAATAAAAAATAGATACATTTGCTTTCCAAAATGGTGCTATGGGTCACTGTAAAAAAAAAAAAAAAGTAACACCATAGGGATAATAACAATACTATAATATGCTGTAATTGTTTAATGGCAGATTCCCTTCCCATATACGGTAAAACAACTCAATCTAACAAGACATTTTTAGTAACCTACTGTTAAATTTACAGACTTTGGAAGTAAAAATGAAGAGTCACCTACCTACCTTTATAATAACGATACTCTTCTAGTCTTATAATGTACAGTAAGCAAATGTACACTGATTTTCTCTTTTACATTTTTTTTTATTTGTTACATACACAATTATACAGAGTATAACCAGCAGTGACGTGTTCTCTGCATTTAACGCATCCAAGTGCACACACACCTGGAGCAGTGGGCAGCCGACGCTGCGGTGCCCGGGGAGCAGTTGGGGGTTCGGTGCCTTGCTCAAGGGTCTCACCTCAGTCGTGGACAATTCCTGCCGGAGCCGGATTCGAACCCACAACCACGGGTTACAAGTCCAACGCTCTATCCATTAGGCCACGACTGTCTCATAATTTTCTCTTTGGTATTTTGTTTAAAAACAATTGTTTCTTATTAGTTGTTGTTATCAGTTATGTACATTTGGGTTTTATGTTACATCTTATGCTCTTTAATTTACGTTATCAACGTGTCATGTGTTACCATGATGGTGTTTTGGATTTGTGTGCACCTTCTTTATTTTAATATATACTAGTCTGCAGCTTGTGGATGTTTGTGATGAACTCAAATGCATCGTGTCTCTTTTACATGCTTTATGATGGTTATCAGTATATTATACAGGTACAAAACAGAGTAGCAGAATTTAATAGTAACATTATACCAGTTAATGAAATATATATTTTTTTTTACTGTAAATTGAAGTTCAGTCTGTGAAACCTAAAATAATGCTACTATATATTATACAGCACAAGCTGTGGGAACTACAGCTGCCATTTTTTATATTTTTAACTGTACATTTTTGGTGAACAGATGTGTCATCATTGCTGTCACTATAGATTGTCACTATATTATAGATTTTACACTGGGACATGAACTGTGCTTTTTGTATTTAAGGTGTAAAGAAGACCAACAACCACCCCCCCAATTTTTTTTTAAATAAAAATAAAGCTAGATTTTTAACTCTACGTAAATAAATAATGAGCATCGGGTGTACTTTAGTTTTTTTATGGTTTTATTCAATTTATGAAGGTGCTGTAAACTCTATCTTTAATATTTTCAAAATATAATATGGGATTTTTCACATGTAACTTGCCTTGTTTTATTATAAATAATAATAATTCCAACAAATTTAGCGTCTGCAGAGAAACTGCGTCCATTGTGTCTGCCATATTTTTAACCGACACACCCCAACTCAGAAATGTAAGCTAATCCTGTTAACTCATAAACACAATCTTTCTGACATGACTTGAATGCACCGTTGCCTCTCAAGGTTATGTCGCAATACAATTACATTGCTATTGTCCTCCTTTTTGTTGTTTAGAAGAATCAAATATTCATTGGTACTTGCTGTAATTGAATTGCTTTAAATGTAGCATTATAGTAAGCAGTGTGAGTTCTGTGGGCCATCAGCCCTCATTTGTGTCAGTGTATCTCCCTTTCAGCTTGATTCCAGTGAACAGGTGCTTCCCAGATCCTCTTATCGAGCCCTTTGCTCACAGAGGTCATCATCTGGTTTAGGAACTTGGGTCAGCCTGCGGTTTTGTGCTCTAGACGTGTTCTGTTCTTTTGTAAAACCAACAAACTAAAGGTATTTGATAGCGCTTGGGACCTGTGGCTTCCATCGCTGAGAACAGGCAGCTCTTATTTGCAGCTATTTGCTCCAGCTGGTTGAATACGTGATGTGATTCCCAGCACTGCATAATGTCGCTGGAAGTTTCCACAGGCTCTGTGTACTCTCAGCCAAGATTATCTGATGTTTGGTGTGAAAGCAAAGGCTGTCTCCGGAGGGGGGCAGGACACACACATATACACACACACATTGACAGACTCACACATGAACAGGCGCTGCCGAGATGTGTAATTAAGCAGTTATTCAGAGAGAAAATTAGAAATGGGACACAATTCATGATGGTGAAGATGGTTCTCATGACGAGGTTAGATGATTGAAGACACTGTAAAGAAAACAGAAAAACAAATATGGCTGTTGGGAAGTGTCTTTTTTTCAATTGGGCTGATATATGCCCAAGGCTCAAATAGTGATTAAGCTGACACAGAGACGTTTTAAAGCTGTTTGTTTTATTTTCAAGGCCAGCTTTTGTTTGGCTATTGTCACGGGGCGCAGGTGCCCACAGCAAATAGTCATCTGTTGCTTTGCTTTATCGTAAAGAACAGAGGGTTAGCTAAGGATTTGACTGCGCAGTTGCCTAATATGATGCACTCATTTTGTACCACAGGCAAATCATTCTCACTCCTTTTTTTTTCGTTAATGCCTTTCTAGATTCGTTCTGTAATATTATATGCACACTTTTGTTACCGTAATGTGTATGATGTGTTTTAAGTTATGCTATGCTCTCGGTCAGCCAGATCTTTTGCTTTGTAAATTCTAGCCATCATCTTAACTCTCTATATTCTACTTTAAAATCTCCTATGATTGCGTGGGCATCAGGCTGCCTCAGCACAGACATCCACCCCACAGTGCATAAACTACCTCTATTCTTGGGGATCTTTGTGGTTTGGTACAAAGAAAAATGGTTTTTTGGTGTTAGACTCTAGAATATGAAAATGATAATTCTCTCATCATTTAGAGGCTGTTCACCCAGAACGTGTTTATGAATTGCACTGTGATGCTTTTGCCTTAGTTTTTCTATGTAAACTTGCGCAGCATGGATGCCTTTGACCATTTAGTTCGAACTTGGCATCTTTTGCAGAAGAGATGATTTTACAAAAGGAGATGTTTTGCAGTATGTGCAAGATGCTATTTTCCATACAGTAAAACTAAATAGGGATAGACACTATAAATCTAAGAACTGTAACAGAAAAACAATAAATGTATGTTGTGATATATTCCCTGGTCGCTGTATGTGACCAGCATGATATATTTTTTTTTGAAAATGACCACATTGTCATAGATTAATTATCCTTTGTTATGGACATTTTTAAATATTGGCATATGATATTGGCAAATTTGATAAGTCAGCTAGTAGTAATGCATATGTTTGTGTTGAAATAGTTTACATGACGTATATTAAAACCAATTTGTCGGTATAAATAAGCTTGTTTAAATCCTTAGTTTTTTTTAGGTTGCGGTCTTAATGGTTTGTGTTAACCTACAATTTTGAGATCTGAGGTTGTATTTTTTTTTCTTTGCAATGGCACAGTACCGTAATATTACAGCAGTAATGCAAAAAGAAATTGACTCTAGCTGCCTTCTCTCCATTTGCTTATTGCATTTTTTAGTGGACTCAGTTTTAAATGGATACGCTTATCTCTGGTATATTGATTCAGTGCTGTCTGGAGATTGATAGACCCTTCAGTGTCCTTCAGTTGGAAACCACGTACCTTTTCAATGTTATTTTGTCATATTGATAGTTCTCCAATGAGAAAGGGTCTATGGTAGAGGCATGACCATGACAGCCATGGTTATTTTATGCCATCTATCTGAACGAGAACTCTTCCTACACTTTAATTACTTTATCATCAGAGTCAGTTGCACTCCCCTGTGGAAAGTTTCCATACCCCCTGCTTCCCCAACCATGTGGAAAGGCCAGATTAATAGGCTTTAGAGTGATTTGATGTGTAAAGCTTTGAAATACCTTGTGCTGTGACAAAAAACACAATGTCAAGCCTCTGCCTCCCCATTCTCCCCCGTCCCCATTTTCATTAGTTTAACCATGACATTTCAGATTAATGTCATTCCTGAAACATGCCACACTTAATCACTCACATCAGGGTGTTCCATCAAGGTCCCTTTCTGAAAAGCTCACAGCAGACTTTTTCCATATCGCTTGAACTATGATGACCTGAAAACATGCCCCTGGAGGGTAAAGGCCTTTGAGTCAGCAAGCCCTGCACACAGTCTAATTATAGTTAAACCCCGAAATAGCTCTCGTGTTAAGGAGCGGAAAATGCTCATTAACACCTAAGATGTGGTGTATAGAATGCAGCTCGTTCGGTTATTGTCAATGATGGCTTCAGTTCCTTATGGAGTTGGTTCTTCATCAAGGAGCTCTCAGCGGAGTGTATTGTGCAGTAATTCTGAAGACGGCCTTTGGCCTGCTCTCGGGTTCTGAATCAGCGAGCCAGCCCTGTGCTGTGGCATAAGTGCCCTGCATGAGCACACGGCCTCTCTAAGCTGATGGGGATGAGTGGTGCTCTGAAAATCCCAGCAGATGCCAGATCGTGACTGAGCATGAGCAGATTGTACCGTTAATCATGGCACCATCCAGTTCAGATGGAAGCTGCGTTATGTTGGAGCTCAGGTACACCACGTTAGTTATTTATATAAATAGCCAGATGGACCCGGCTGCATCATGTATGTAGCAGTGAGCAAGTTGCTTCTCTAACTGTGTGGCTGTGTTATTCCTTAGGAGGCCTTTTGTTTAAGATATTTAAAAATGTGGCATATTTGGTGTTAATGCCAATAACAGTAGTTTTGAAAAAAGTTAGGATTAACTTAATTAAAGAATGGGGATGAAATTAACACATAATTTTGGCATGAAATGCAATGCATTACATAACATAATACATATGTTACAAGGGCTGCTGTACTGGACATGGATTGTTTTTTCCATGTAAACACGTACTAGATGGATGCATTTGACTGTTGTGCTCTAACAGCATTCTGAAAACTCAAGACCGTGTTTAGACTGTGAAATGTGTCCATTCCAATGCCCTGCCTCTCACATTCGGTGTGAACACTTCTCATTAAAAGTGATAGTTCACCCAAAAAATATATTTCTGTTATCATTTACTTGTTAAGTCATTCGAAACCTGTATGACACCAGTTTTTGGTCACAGGGCTGTGCGATATGACAGATGGACGAAATAAAAAGTCCATTTGTTCTATCGTTTATTTCGTCGCAAAATACATTGTTTATGGTAATACCTTTTCATCATTTGAGTGAGATCTTTATGCGTGAAGGAGACAGAAGCAGGTGGAGAACGACCAGCCAGAACAAAACCAGAGCTCGTTCCTAAATGAGGGACTACATCTGTAGCATGGTCATGCGTTTTAAGCACTGCGCGTTTTTAACAACCGACATTAACCGCTGAACCGTCTGGGGGAACTTCAGTCTTAAAGGGGAAGCTGTCCAATATTCGTTCATGTTAATCATAGCACACTACTAGAAAAACTCTCACTGCTCTTGACTAAATCACTTTTGTAACGTTTAATAATAATGCTATATTTATAATATGTATAGAATCTATACATAATACACGTGTTAATTATATCTGTCATAGATAGATATAATTAACACAGTGAAGACTAATTAATTTACACAATGTATGTAGCGTTTCTTATTTATTGTAGTTTTTTTGTCCTATTGCTTGCGATTTAGTTTTTTATCCTTATTTCATCACTGACTGTTTATTTATCTTCAGTGAGGTTGAGTTTTTTTTCTCTCTCTCTTTTTAGGGTTGTATTAGTTTGATATTGACATTGGTGACAAGGATTATACAAATTCTATGGTATAAAAGATTTTAATATAATAAAAACCTTTTTAAAATAAAAAAAATCACTATATCGTGATGTATATTGTTACCGTGATATAAAATTTGTCATATCGTGATATAAGATTTTGGTCATATCGCCCACCCCTACCCCACTGACTGTGATTTGAAAGGACAGAATCTTTTGTGAAATGTTCTTCAAGATATCTTTTTTCACAGAAGATTGCAAGTCACACAGATTTAAAACTACACAAGGAAGAGGATCTTTGTTTTGTAGTGAACTATCCCTGTATTGGCGCAGACATTTGACGGTAACTCTATTGCCCTCGTGCTGAGATTTGTTATCGGCATAGTAACGCAAGAGCGCACATCAAGTATGCACAATAGGATTGCACTCTTGTAATGCTTTGGCCAAACATTTGCGTCTTTGTTGACGTACTTGCATAGAATGTCTGACCTTCAAAAAACAGGAAGCTCTAGTTTCTGTTATTGTTTGCTTTTGGTGGACAATAGAATGAAGAGTCTTGAGCCTGATATGTTTGTTTATTAATGCAAGTCTCCGTTTTGAGATCAGGTGACCTCTGGTCCAGTTCAAACACACGATTGTGCTGAATCATCAGGTAAAGGGGAATATACTAATCCATTTAAGGTATGAATGCTCTTTGTCATTTATCAGCCTTGTTCGTCCCAACAGTTAATGTTTGCAGTCTTTAATAACCCCCCCCAAATAATCCAGTAATAGATTATCTGGTACAGCATGACGTTAGTATTGCCAAAGCCATGAATTTGTTTTCCAGGGATCACACAGACTGAAAGTCCCTTTGGCTAATGGCAAATGCATATATGCAAACGGTTTAATTATTTGTATCTGGGTACAAATATTGTTCAAGCTGTGTTTTTCAGGTTCTGTATGAGCCATTTGTCATGCAAATATCAAATTCGGGCTTTATCTCTGTTAAATATGGGTTTTCAGCCTTTAAAAAAAATCACTCGCGTCTCACACGAGAGCCCAAAGCCATGTAAAATTAATATAAGTTAAACTTTTAAAAAACATGTAATTACTAGATTAAGATATTAGCTTGCTAGCGAACGTGCTTATTAACCACGTAAACATGAACCTTGCGATCATTTGATTAAATGTTAATAAATTACATGTATCAGCAATGATGAATCTTTGAGTTTAAAGCGGCTCTGACAGAAAGGCTGTGTGTGCCCTGACAGAGACGCGCTGTTTTGAGCTATGTGCTCTTTTCCTAAATGCATTACTTACATTTCACAGGTATATTCTCCATCTGTAAATGTTAGAAAGCCATGGAAATATTTCCATTTTGCTGTCAGATGTGCACAAGCTTTTACTTTGCGATTCTCCGTTAAACTTCACAGACTTGGTTCTGAACGCACGCTGCCGTGCGCATGCGCGCCAAACAGACGGAGCGCAATGAAATAGGAGTGCAATAACTCTTGACTAAAATATATATTTTGCTGAAATGTTTGTAGTTGGATATTTTAAACCTACAAATTAAGTGCATTTGTATGATAGCACTAACTGTAAAGTGACTGTAATGGGGTAATCAAAATAATCCTTTTACTCAATTAGCCTAGTCAATGTTACAATGTAATGTAATTTTAAGCCTTTTTGCACATTATATATGCCTACATGGTTACATTCACTTTATTTATTTGTTTAATCCAAATACAAAATACTGAGATACGTACCATATACCGCAAATCAGCCAAAAATACAGAGATATTAATTTTTGCTCATATTGCCCAGCCCTACTTTGAAGAAACGTGCATTTAGTAATATTTTGCTCGATGTGGCCTCAGGAGAGAAGCCAAAAGCTTTTTTTTCTCTAACTGAATTTATGCCTTTTAAATTTGAATATAATACAAATTTTGATAATATTTTTGTAAAAAATTTCGAATTTAGTTTTTCAGCCAATTTGACAGCCCTATTAAACATTAGCCACATGATCGAGAGGTCAAGTCCGTAGCGAGCACCAAATTGGATTTATATTTTGGTCTAGAGCCTCTGTTGAGCCTTTCATTTGTGACTTCCTTTCAACAGGATTTCGTTTTTTAGAGGAACAAAAGCACAACAGCTTGAACTCTTGTAGATGAAAGGGATACTCCCGCAGAGACGAGGGGTATGAGAAATGCCATCATAGTTGTTTTTTCTTGACACCCATCCTCCTTTTCTCCTCTCACAGGATCGTCCCCGTTCATTCGATGGCTTCAACATGCATTCTCTGGAGAACTCTTTGATTGACATCATGAGGGCTGAGCAAGACACTCTGAAAGGTAAGATAAGACTCCACGAAAGGAGATTGTGTGTGATGGCCAAAAACCTTTGCCCTTCAGCAGTTAGATTCACGTGGCCGCTCACGTGGTTTTAGTTGCGTTGCTGGCTTGTACTCCATTAAGGGGTCATTCACAAAGAACATGCTTTTTCATTTTACGGCACTGCTTTTCAATTGGTGTTTTATGTAAACGTGCTAAACGATCACATTTGACTGTTGCGGCTGTTTTCTTGTTTGTAGTGCTCAAGTTATAGTTAAACTTAAAAAAAAAAGTAAAGGCTAGAGACCCTTTTTTAATTTCACTGCCCTGCATTTCACATTTTTGAATGCAGTAATGTTCTGTGGAAATGGCTCCTAAAAGTACCATCATGAGTTTGCTGATATGATGAAGCTCCTGTTCTGTGTCCCATTTTCTTGAAAGTTGGTTGGTTATTGCATCACTTTTATATTCCTCTTTTGAGGCAGCTGATAACTGATCGCAAGGCATGGTCCTGGAGGCCTCAACTTTGATAGCAGTTGTAAATTCATACAAATTACAATTAATGAGCCCATGACGTTATTCCACGCGTTTATTAGAGCATGTTCTGGAGCAGACAGTAGATGTAATCTTTTTTTATGGTCACTGCTGTTGGCTACGGCCGCCTGTTATTTCCCAATTGAGCAGAACAGAATTATATTGAAAAAAAAGGTAAATGGACATTAAAACATTCTCTTTGCAGTCTTTTTACTTTGCAGTGGCATTTTACACCCTTTGTTTTCTAGCATGCTTTTGTAGATTTTTTTAGCATCAGATGTGGTGTTACATTTTTGGTGTGAGAGTGAGCAGCTGTAAAAAGCTGCCCATTAGCGCTGAATCATTGCGCACGCACGCGCACACACACACACACACACACACACACACACACACACACACACACACACACACACACACACACACACACACACACACACACACACACACACACACACACACACACACACACACACACACACAGAGAGGAAGAGAGCAAGAAGAGAGATAAAGCTCTGTGTTGACCTACAAATAGCTGTGTCTGTGCAGCAGAGCTTAACCAGAGCTCCTTCCACAGCACTAACTCTGAAGCTACACTAGTCTTTACAAACACATCAGCCTGGTTTTGTGAGATTGTTGACTTTCATTATATGAACTCTCAAATTTGTAATCTGTGGCTCAAATCAATACGTTTCAGTGGAAACTTCCATTTTGTTTGTTTATTTATTTATTTTTTGTCATAAATATGACTCTGGACCACAAAACCAGTCTTAAGTAGCACAGGTATATTTGTGGCAATAACCAAAAATACATTGTATGGTCAAAATTATCGATTTTCTTTTACGCCAAAAATCATTAGGATATTAAGTAAAGATCATGTTCCATGAAGATATTTTGTAAATTTCCTACTATAAATATATCAACCTAATTTTTGACTAGTAATATGCATTGCTTCATTTGGACAACTTTAAAAGTCGATTTTCTCAACATTTAGAATTTTTTTGTACCCTCAGATTTCAGATTTTCATCTCGGCCAAATATTGTTTCTATCCTAACAAACCATACATTCAGATGATGTATAAATCTCAATTTTGAAAAATTTACCATTATGACTGGTTTTGTGGTCCAGGGTCACATATGATGATACACATTATTACCTGCAACAAGGCAATCAATGCCACAGTCAACATGCAATCAAAATGTACCCTATTTCATTAGTACATTGTATTCTGTAAATAATAAAAATATTGTTTCATGTTTATTTTTAACTGCACATTGTCATATGAACAGGCAGTCAGTGGCAGTGCTGATTTAAGTTTCACAAACCTTGAAATTTTCGAGCACTGATTGTTCAGCAGGTGAGTCAGATGTTGATTCCGTAACTGCTTGATGGTTTCTGTGTTCATTCATTGAATGTGTTTGTGGGTGCTTTCGAATTTCATTTTTGTGTATCGGATTGTACTTTTCTCGCTGTATGTTTGTTTTTGCATACAGCCCACAAGGATGACTCGGTTCACTTGTTTTCGTGCTCGTACATTTTCTTTTTTCTCATCACATTTATTTCAGGCTGTAAGCTTGCAACTTTGATAAAATATAATTTTGTTCACCATAGCTCTGCAGATTCATGCACTTCATCTTTTCTTTAAACAGAAGCATTTGATGTCACATGCTACACTTTCATGTTTTAGATTTCCACACATTTGGACCGTGATTAATGCAACCCCAAAATGGTTGGATGGTTTCTTGGAATCAAAGCTGCTCACCCCCATATACATAATAACCAAATTAGAACAACCCTCAGGGTCAGCTTCTTTCTAGCAGAGCATAATTTGACCACCAGAACCAGAAGGGCGTCCCTGCAGACACCACCCCAGTGTGGCAGAGATGACCAAACAAGAGACGGGGAAGAGAAGTAGTCCAGTGTACAAGCTGCTTTGAATAGCTTCCAGCATTGTCCTTTGCCTGTAAAAGAGCTCTCTGTTCTTGCTAAAGCAACAAAATGGTGTGCTGGCCCTGGCCACCAGACTGCTCTCAGAGTGAACGGTAGAAGGAGGGGCTGCCAGAGCCATGTTAACACCACATAGAGAAACAATCCATACCAGCCGTGCTGGTTGTACTTGATGTTTCCTCTCATTCTTCTAATAGAGGCAGAATGAGGCTGAGTTGAGCATTAGAATGAAAGTGATCTATATCCGGGATAGTATTGTTATTCTGATATGTAGTGGGTGGTCATCCGAAAAGAGGCAATTTGGATGATAATATTTTACACTAAAAACACTATAAACCCAATTTCTGATGATGCACAACCGTGAACACATGCAAGTCTTGATGTCCATGAACAAATGTTTGTGATTTGAATCAGACTCCCTCTGTCAGTGAGTTGTTACTGAGTTCACAGTTGACACCCTCACTGAACCATGTGGCATTTTCAAAATTATCTGAGAACTGTGATGTAGACTATAAAATGATGAGACATACTCAGTCTATTCACTGACTAGTTGTCTATGTGACAGTTGAGACATGCAAAATTTCAGTGATATATTTCTGTCCTTTTTTTGCCTTTATTGAGTGATTTACCTGTTATTGAATGAATGAATGATGCATTTATATAGCGCTTTTTTGTGTATTGTTGTACACCCAAAGCGCTTTACAATCATGTGGGGGGGTCTCTCCTCAACCACCACCAGTGTGCAGCATCCACTTGGATGACTTGGATGTTATTTGTCAACTAGAAAACGTAACGTTTAGCATAAATTCAAGTGGCTGCATAATTTTTGAAACTGGAGACCTGTTACTCTACTGTGTATTAACACAAACCACGTGTGGATACAAAATGTGCTGTATCGTTCCTACCATCCAGCTGATTTATACCCTCTTCTCTCGAAGGTCGCCTTGGATTCACCCATACGGGAGGAGACAGCCCCTTGCCCATAAATGGTACGCACATGCATTTTATTGGTTTAATGTTCTGGTGGTTGGACAGGCCCAAGCTGTGTGTTGAAATAATCAGCAAGGTGAACTTTGGGGCGATTTGTCGCACTGGTTCCTTTTAGCTGTAACATTTTCTTTGAATGTATTTGAAACATGGGGTAATGCAAATATTTACAAATGTATACAAATTAGACAAATATAGGATTTAGTTAAATATAGATAATGTATAGTTATATACCATAGTATAGGTGTGCATAATCTTGTACTTTTGTGCAAATAAAATAATCTTTTTAGGATGGAATGAACATGGTTTATGAGGATATGTACAAAACCCACAGCTTCTGAGTCAAATGGTGATGAAATTAAAACTGGCCTTGTTTTAAATCGTTCAGAGGTTTGAGAAGTAAGAACGTTTCCACTTACTCAAAGGGCTAGCTAAAGATATATGTATTCAAATGTTTTCTGAATGAGATGAAATTGCTACATTGCCATGAATTGTTTAATGTACAAAGTAAAATGCAAATAAAATGTAAAAAATAGTCAAGGCATATTTTCCATGCTTTTTTTAATCTTAATTAAACCAAAGGGTGAGGATTATTTTAATATTATATTATTTTTCATGCACCAATATAACATGTATTTTTATAAACCGCAGTATTTATCTTCAATATGTTTTTACGAAAACATAAAATACCACACAGAGATTTGATTAAATGAAACCGATAGCTTGAACGGTTTCTACCATTATGGTAATGACAAATATTTATTTTGAAAATATACACTCACTGGCCACTTTATTAGGTACACTTTGCCTTCAGAACTGCCTTAATTCTTCGTGGCATAGATTCAACAAGGTGTTGGAAACATTCCTCAGAGATTTTGGTCCATATTGACATGATAGCATCACGCAGTTGCTGCAGATTTGTCGGCTGCACATCCATGATGCGAATCTCCCGTTCCACCACATCCCAAAGGTGCTCTATTGGATTGAGATCTGGTGACTGTGGAGGCCATTTGAGTAAAGTGAACTCATTGTCATGTTCAAGAAACCAGTCTGAGATGATTTTAGCTTTGTGACATGGTGCACTATCCTGCTGGAAGTAGCCATCAGAAGATGGGTACACTGTAGTCATAAAGGGATGGACATGGTCAGCAACAATACTCAGGTAGGCTGTGGCATTTAAACGATGCTCAGTTGGTACTAAGGGTGCCAAAGTGTGCTAAAAATATCCCCCACACCATTACACCACCATCACCAGCCTGAACCGTTGAGACAAGGCATGATGGATCCATGCTTTCATGTTCTTTACGCCAAATTCTGACCCTACCATCTGAATGTCGCAGCAGAAATCGAGACTCATCAGACCAGGCAACACTTTCCAATCTTCTATTATCCAATTTTGGTGAGCCTGTGTGAATTGTAGCCTTCGTTTCCTGTTCTTAGCTGACAGGAGCGGCACCCGGTGTGGTCTTCTGCTGCTGTAGCCCATCTGCTTCAGGGTTCGACGTGTTGTGTGTTCAGAGATGGTATTCTGCATACCTTGGTTGTAACGAGTGGTTATTTGAGTTACTGTTGCCTTTCTATCATCTCTAACCAGTCTGCCCATTCTCCTCTGACCTCTGACATCAACAAGGCATTTTCGTCCACACAGCTGCCGCTCACTGGATATTTTCTCTTTTTCGGACCATTCTCTGTAAACCCTAGAGATGGTTCTGACCCATGAAAAACCCAGTAGATCGGCAGTTTTTAAAATACTCAGTCCAGCCCGTCTGGCACCAACAACCATTCCACGTTCAAAGTCACTTAAATCCCCTTTCTTCCCCATTCTGATGCTCGGTTTGAACTTCAGCAAGTTGCCTTCACCACATCTAGATGCCTAAATGCATTGAGTTGCTGCCATGTGATTGGCTGATTAGCAATTTGTGTTACTAAGCAATTGAACAGGTGTATCTAATAAAGTGGCTGGTGAGTGTAGTTTGTCTGGTGAGTAGACTAGACTGTTGATAATTGGCAAGGGTTGTTAGTGAATGTGCTCAGAATTAAGACCCGTTTGGACAGGTAGGTTGAATCACACAAAAATGGCTGTAAAAATAAAGTTGAATTAAGTCACTGAGCCAAGAAAATCTAGACCATTTAGTTTGAGTCTTGCCAACAGTGTTTAAGCACTTGGCCAACAAATCCAGGTAATTGTGTTAACTGTACTTTTTGAAAGATTTGGATTATAATCATACTTTTGAACACATTTTTAAAGTGTAAAATTACTTTAGTCAGAGAATTCACATTTTCATTGGGGATGTTACTTTACTTGTGATCATCTTATTTTACATGCAGCAAGGAATTATGGGAGGCGACGAGGTAAAGACAACTTTTAACAAATCCAAATGAGAAAAATAAAAGACTGTCAAACTATCATAATTATGGGTGGAATAATCCAGCATATGCATGACATGTTTTGGGGCATTGTTAATTGTTTGCATGCACACGTGCAGCCTTCATTTCCATTTGTGTATCGAGTGTGTGCCTCTTTCTTGCTGTACTTCAGAGATTTAATATTTGTAATTTTTTTGGTGAAGCGTAAATTTGATTGGGGCTTTTCTGTGGTCAGGGCAACCACACACACACACACACACACACACACACACGCATACATCCAGGCCACAGTTATGACTAACTCCCTTACATAAAGTCTTGTAAAGCAGCTCAGGCCTGTGTTCTGTCACGTCAGGAGGAAATTTGCTGGAGTGGCTTGAGCCAGAGGACTATACTACATCCTCCAGGCCTCGCCCTATGTTATTACTGCAGCTTTAGTACAGAGCTACATGATCATGTGCCTGACATTAACACTTGCATTAAGAGATATTGTACAAAATATTCTCTTATATAACCTAATTGTAGAAATGAGATTTATAGTCAAAACGCAAAGCAGAGTGCCTAAAACTAGTGATCGACCGATATTGATTTTTATTACCGATACCGATTATTTGTACGTTTATGTACCCGATAACCGATATGCAGAACCGATATTTATTTACTGTTATAAAGTAAATAAATAACAGAGTGAAGTAAGTCCATTCTTCGCTTTGGTTTTTCCTCCTTTCAGTCATCTTAACAACAACAAAAAACGGTTGAAAATTAACATTTTCATGTAAAATGCTATCTTCAAATTACAACAATATAAACATTTTATTTATAAAAAGCATCATCAGCAACACTGATATTAACAATAAGCAAAAGAATGTCTAACGTTTTCAAATGGAGGAAATAAAGGACAGGATTCATATCAACTTCTTTTTTAAACCATTTTAAACTACAGTTTAGTAGGTTTATAAGCTGTTTAATAGACTAAAGAGTGAAGAATAATTAAATTAATAACATTCTCTGGAATATTGAAATAAGCTATAACAAACAAAACATTGTATTTTATTGCATTTCTGCATGTTTTATCAGAATTATTAAAATGTTTTTGTCATTCTAGATTATGAAAACTGCTGACAGCGCGGTTTATCTATGCATTTACACAGAACTATACTCAAACTGCGATCGCTTGCGGAGAAATAAATAATTAATTTCGATAGAGATGTATTTATTTAGATGTTTATTGGCAAAATAATGGTTCTATAGTAAATGTTAATATAATTTAGTGTGTTTCAAACAAGTGAATCTTGTATAAAGTTACATGCGGTGGCCGTGCTGGAGCTTCTCCTGAGTGAACCGTGCCACTGCTCCAGGTGTGTGTGTGTGTGTGTGTGTGTGTCCACTGCTCCAGGTGTGTGTGTGTGTGTGTGTGTGTGTCCACTGCTCCAGGTGTGTGTGTGTGTGTGTGTGTGTCCACTGCTCCAGGTGTGTGTGTGTGTGTGTGTGTGTCCACTGCTCCAGGTGTGTGTGGTGTGTGTGTGTCACTGCTCCAGTGTGTGTGTGTCCACTGCTCCAAGTGTGTGTGTACTTGGATGGGTCAAATAGAGAGAACACATTTCACTGCTGGTTATAATCTGTATAATTGTGTATGTGACTAATAAAAAAAAAAAAAAAAAAAATATCGGTTATCGTTTTTTTTCAAAACCGATATCCGATTATGGTAAAATGCTTAAATATCGGGAAAAATATCGGTAAACCGATATATCGGTCGATCTCTACCTAAAACCCCATTCAAATCTGCAACACCGCTTAATGCTTAAGTATACATTTGTCCAATGAACATCCCATCCTACTTTCACATGTTTATGAAGTAAATATAAAGTACTGTTCAAAAGTTTGGTGTCAATAAGATTTATTTAATTTTTTTTTAAAAGAGATTACTACTTTTATTTAGCAAGGATGCGTTAAATTGATAATGACAGTAAAAAAAATCATAATATATTTCAAACAAATGCTGTTCTTTTTATACATTCAATTTACAGAATCCTGAACAAAATCAAATTTATCACAAAAAATATTAAGTAGCATAACTCTTTTCAGCATTGAATACTAATTTTGAGCACAAAATCATCACATTAGATTGAGTTCAGAAAGATCATGTGACACTGTAGGCTGGAGGTAGTTGTTGCTGAAATTTCAGCTTTGCCACCACAGACATTATATTAAAAAAGAAGTTACCTAATCATATTTCACATTATTACCGTTTTACTGTATTTTTTATCAAATTTGAATGGTAGTGTAACTATCCATGCTTTAACACAACTCTCTGTGTAGAATATGAAAATAACCTGTTTTATCATTGGGCCAAAGCTGTGGGCTATAATTTGTTTGATTACAGGACCACAGTAGCCATAATTCAGAAATCCCTATGCTTTCCAAATTGCACAACCAAGATGATGTAATTGTCTATCTTCGTATTTCTTGGGCTCAGAATAATCTTTCTGTGTAATTCATTTTACTTTGTGTTGCATGAATATAGTTTAAACACTGAGTAAGGCACATATAATAATTCCTGCCTTCTCCCATTTCCTCAGGACACTCATCCCTGTTCCCGATGGAAGATGGCTTCCCAGACGAGGAGAGAGGCGATCAGAGCCTGCCTGGCCTGGGTTCCCCCCACTGCTTCCCTCACCAGAACGGAGAGAGGGTGGAGCGCTATTCTCGCAAAGTCTTTGTGGGTGGCCTCCCCCCTGACATAGACGAAGGTATTGCACATGTTTAGGGTGACCTCTACGCTGCTGCTTATAAAAACAAAAACAGATTTCAAGGTTCATTCTTTGCTTTGGAACTGTCTATGATAGCCACTAGCTCTTATCTGCAATATTATCTTTCCTAGATGAGATAACCGCTAGTTTTCGCCGTTTTGGGCACCTGTTTGTGGACTGGCCTCACAAAGCTGAGAGCAAGTCATACTTCCCCCCGAAAGGTGAGCTAAGAGTATTAGTTGGTCCATTTTTAAACCATCATTTTCATAGTTTGCACATTCCAATATTTTAGTTGTGGCTGGCTTGATCACCACGAGAGTGCTTGAGTACTGAACTAAAGGGATAGTTCACCCTGAAAATGACAATTCTGTGATGAAATTGAAACTGCAATGACAAACCCCATAAGACTTTTGTTCATCTTCAAAAACCAAGTGAAGGAGACCTGAGAGATTTTTCTCTCCATTGGAAGTCTGTTCCACTTTAAAAAGTAATCCATATGAATCGAGCGGTGAAGTCTTCTGAAGAGACACCATCACTTTATATATATGTTATGCTTGACCAGTAAATCAATTTTATATGTGAATAAAAGCCTAAATTTAATTTGTTTGGCATATGAAAAACGATCTCTGTCTCTTCACTTGGATTGATCTGCTCAGTTCATATGGATTACTTTTGTGGTGTCTTTATGAACTTTTTGAAGCTTGAAAGTTTTGGTGGAATGGACTTTCTCTGAAGTTTCATTAAATATATTTTTGGGTGAACTATCCCTTAAGGTTTGTGGTATCGATTGTGTTTAAAGACAGGAGTTGTTTTGGTATTGTCTATATTTTTTTATTATTGTAATGTAAAATGTAGTACTTTTGCCATTCCTACAGCTTACTAACTCTGAAATAATTTTTTCCAAAGGTTACGCTTTCCTCTTGTTTCAAGATGAGAGCTCTGTTCAAGCCCTTATCGATGCCTGCATCGAGGAGGATGGAAAGCTCTACTTATGTGTTTCAAGCCCCACCATTAAAGACAAGCCTGTAAGGATGAATTACACTACTGCACCTCGGTTTTTATAGTGATTTTTTTTGTTTTGTCTTTAACAGCTGCAGTTTCAAATCAAGCATTATTTGTCCTTATTTGTTCTGTGAAGACCTGCTATTTGCAGCAGATTTGAACTCTAAAAAAAAATAGCTATCTGTTGTGGATTATTTTTTCATTTATTTTGTTGACGTGTGGCTTTGTAACAGGTCCAGATTCGCCCCTGGAATCTTAATGATAGTGACTTTGTGATGGATGGATCACAGCCCCTGGACCCGAGGAAGACCATATTTGTGGGTGGGGTGCCACGTCCACTTTGTGCAGGTATGGATTTTTTTTTTAGTGACTGGATGAGATTAAATACATGATAACTTAAACTGATTTAGAGTAGCCACAGCCAGGGTTATTTTGTGCCAGAACAAGTCAATCCAGCTGCACTGGAATTGCATTCAGCAACTCTTCGTTGTTCCCCTACATCTTCCTTGCTAGCAAGAACGATTTTTATTGTACGTTAAGTAGTTATTAGGAGACCAAAAACTAACTTTGTTATGATATATTTGTAAAGGACTGCTCTTTATGTAACTTTAACATCTTGTTAGTATAGCTACTTGATCAGAAGGGTAGCAAAACTAACTTGTTTGTAGCTTGAGAAACTATTTTCGCTGTAGCTTTTCAAAAATGTATCGGGAGTTGGCATTTTATCATGAAAGAGGTAGAAAGAATTATGCAGTCTGGTGATTGCTTCTAAACTTTTAAGCATTAAATATATTGTGTTTCTGACAGTGGAGCTGGCGATGATCATGGACAGGCTGTATGGTGGTGTGTGCTATGCAGGCATCGACACAGACCCAGAGCTGAAGTACCCCAAGGGAGCAGGGCGGGTCGCCTTCTCTAATCAGCAGAGCTACATTGCTGCTATCAGTGCTCGTTTTGTACAACTGCAGCATGGAGAAATCGATAAACGGGTCAGTGCTGACTTCCACAAAAAATACACATGCACACTCCCCTTCCATGAAATGGCATTGATCCAGCAAGCCTCAAAAACACTAAAAAAGAAGAGTTTTGGACCTCTAACCCTAGTTGTGACATTGCAACATGTTTTTGGCTGATGAACAAATGCATGTTTTGTATAGTTTCAGTTACAATTTAAATGAGTTTCTTTAATGCAGGACTTATAAAAAAATACAAGAAAGAGGGGTTTTTGGAGGTCAAAATATTCAGGTTGTGGTTTTTAATAGTAAAATCTCATGAAACCTGTCAAAAATAAACTGTATTTTGCATTTTGGTATTATTTTCATGTTCAATGTTTTTCCCTAATTTTCATTACTATTTATTGATTGATTGTGAAGAATTTATACACTGTGTTAGTATTTGTTGTGCTGCCTTTCTTAGCAGTATCTTTATTAGTTGTTGTTTTTTAATAACAGTTACCACACACCACTCACAAAAAAAATACTATATATATGCTCAGTTTCTTTTCAGCACGTGGCAGAGAAGAGCAGCGCTTTAATTCAGTTAAACAGATATTATGCTGCTTGCTTCTCTAATTTTTTACAAGTATAGCCGAAATCACAGCACAGCGTTTGATTTTCAGGATTATCAGGATTTTTGTGCAGATTAACATCTTGGAAGGGAGAGCTGGTTATGTAGTCTTAATGGTCAGTCACTATTTCATATTCATCCCGTTGGCTGACAACAGAAACAGTAAAATATATAAATGAAAACAGAAATTTATTGAGAATTTAGGTGCATCAAAATACAGTATGCGAGCACAGAGAGGCAAACAAATGCAATAATACATTTTATAGGCTATATGCATTTTGCATGTTCAGAAGTGAGCTGCGCTGTCCTGCAAAAAATGTAAACAGGTTTGTGTCAGTAAATTAATCAGTGCAAAGAAAGATAAGTAATAGGAACCTGGAATTTATTTTTTCATGAGTCTAATAGACATGAACAAGTTCTTTGTATGCATGACCTTTGAAACATGTCTAGTCTTCATGCTCTGTTGAGTTTCAATAATAATAAATAACATACATTTGCATAAAGCATCCATATTTGTCCATGCCCAAGTTAAAAACTTGAAAAGCATTAATTTAAAGTACATTTAGAACAAATAAAAATGTGTGATTAATTGCGATTAATCGTGAGTTAACTCATGACAATCATGCAATTTAAATATTTTAATCGATTGACAGCCCTAATATATATATATATATATATATATATATATATAATAAATATAATTGATTGATTGAACAATCAATTGAATAAAAAATTTAACCAAACAGAACAAATAAAGTATATACAAAAGAGACTAATGGGGAAAAAACTCACTAAAAACTAATTTATTTTGCATTTAATATTTAAAAATATTACGACTTTTTACTGTTTTACAAATAATAGGTTATTACTGTTAACTTAAGTAGAAACTGTCCGTACTTACGGAAATACTGTCATAGTGCAAAAACACACGTTTAACAGTCTGCTGATCTTTCTCGGTCCAGGTGGAAGTGAAGCCATACGTCCTGGATGACCAGCTGTGCGATGAATGTCAGGGGACTCGCTGCGGAGGCAAGTTCGCTCCTTTCTTCTGCGCTAATGTGACCTGTCTCCAGTATTACTGTGAATACTGCTGGGCGGCCATCCACTCACGTGCCGGCCGGGAGTTCCACAAGCCTCTGGTCAAGGAAGGCGGCGACAGACCTCGTCACATCTCCTTCCGCTGGAACTAAAGCTGGTAGGCCAGGAGAAGACTGAGAGAAAGAGAGGAGGGGGAGAGTAGGCTAGGAGGAGTCGCAAAATCATCATCTAAATAAATGCACTTTTCTGTTGCTGGTTCCTTTTTAGTTTAATTAAAAAAAGACAGACAAAAAATATGATTTTAATTTGTCATTTAATATATTTAAAAAAATGGATGTGTATCCAAAAAAAGATTCAGGAAGAAAAAGTAAATGTCTAATCCATCTCTCTATTTTTTTATAACTCCATTTATATTTCATTTTCACGTGCACAAAGATGTGAATATATTGAGTATTAGTATAATTTGTCAGTAAGTATCTGCATGATTTTAGAATTGGCTTTTTGTTAACATTGCGATTGGAAGTATTACGTCCTATTTGAATTTAATCGGAAAGGCGAAGGAGCAAACATAAAAAGTAAAGGTGCGGGAAGAGTGCACTTATTTCTTTGCTACCCAGAGTGCAGATGTGTGGTCTAAGATCTCAGTTGTTAACCAAAGCTTGGGATTTGAGAACAGAAGTGATTTCTCTCGATGCTCTGTTTCTTTTTCTTTTAATTTCTTTTTTGTGTGTACTTTGTAATTTAAGACCATGCTAATCTTTAATGTTTCTTGATGACAACAACTGATTCCACAACAGCTGTCTGGATTTGTTCTCCATTGTGACATGCAAGAAAACTAATACCTCAAGCTTAGCTGCTAGTTTAAGTCGAATATATATATTTAAAACAAAAAACAACAAAAAAATCAAGCTGGTCTCACCCTTTCCCCCAGGACCACAGAAAAAGGAAATGACATCAGCAAACGGCACATTGAGAAAATCTGCTCTGTCACTTCCTGATTTGAATTCGAGATTCAGCATCCTAGTGGGGAATGTATGTTGTTAAAGTTGCAGTAGTCTGCCTGCAAGCTGGTTCAAATGCAAGGGACTTGATTTCGTTTCTGGTCCAGCTTAGCAAGAAGCAGCCGTCGTTCTCTCAGGCTGTTAGCGGAAAGCCTTCGTTTTTATTTTGAACTCGCAATATGTGTCTCCTAAGCCTTTCCCCAGCCCCCAGAAGCCTAAAACCCCCAAAAGAAGTGTACGTACAAGCAGAACAGCAGTGAAAGCTACTTAGAAGGGAGGAAGAACGATCAAACAATGTTCCTCCTGTCCTGCAGCAGCCTGAGTGTGAAGCATAACTGAAGGTAGTCCATGCATCTCTCCGCTCACTCGGCCCCTTCCCCCAGCGCTCACCTGAAACATAAGAGGTTTTACTTTCAGACATTAGGGAACCAAAGATGGCTGTGTAGTAGCTAGCGAATCCATGAACGTTTCCTTTCTTTTGCCCTGCAGATTTCATTTTGGCTGATTATTTCTGCCCCCAACCCGACCCAGTCCTCATCCCATTCAATATAAAGACCAGATGGGCTCCAGCAAACCAAAGATTGGCCTTGAATCGATCAGCATGCAGTTAAAGTCCTAGTAACACTAGTGAAAACCACTGAACCTTTTTCGCAAGTCTACCCGCTTTCCAAAAGTCAACCAAAAGAGTTGCACGGTCAAGAGTTTACGCCAGGATATCCAATTCGGTAGATTTACGGCATTTAAAATCGAGTAGCGCAAAAAAAGTCAGGGAGTTAGTGATCAATTAAGACTTGATACACTAGTGAGAAATTTGTCCACGTGTTCGGCTGTTCTGCCGTCACTTGAGCTGGTGGGTGTGGTGGTTGAACATTTTCGAAGTTAAACACTTTTTGAAGAATTTACTGTTAATGAGATGGCAAAACAAAAAAAAATATTATTTTATATATGGCCTGCTGATTTTTGGTACAGTGTTTTCTAGCTAAATTATTTTGTCATGCACATATAAACATTTATTATGCACTACTTTTCTAAATACTTTTTTTTTCAACAGTCATTTTAGGCACATTTTTCACAAAATGGAAAAAAACCTCCTTTTTGCAATACCTCAATTTTTCACATTGTGAAAGGTAGCTTTTGTACTTTTGTTACTGAGAGATCTGCATATATGGAAATTTTAATTTTAAGAGAAAACAAAGTTGAGTGAATTTAATATATATTATTTTCAATTATGCTTTTTATACATTTCAGTGCTGAGTAATTTTTAGAACTAAGCACGCACTTGTGTTAACGCGACAAATCTGCAGAGGAGAGATATTGCTTAAGGTCTTGGCTCTTGTACACTAGATTTTAATGGCAACCCTAGATTCGGAAATGATCTGACAGCAGCATGGTAAGAACACGTTGTCGTTCATATTAATATTGCGCAAAATGGCTAAAAGATATCCTTGTCTTTTTGGTTTCCTCTCCATAGCTGGAATATAAACTTATAATATAAGGAGAATGCTAAATCTGGTTCATGTTTAGGCTGATCCTCATATCACAAGAATGGATGTTTGATGTTTAGATATTTTAACATTTGAAAATATATATTCTTGAACTGCCAACTAGTTCCTATTGTAATCCTTAGCATGCATGATGAGAAAAAAAAGACGTACATGAATTAGCTATTGAAATTAATTGTTGTGGTTGTGCACCAGATGTTTCTAAACCTTTCATTTAAGGCCACCCCACACCCTGCACCCTTCCCATGTTATTCTCTATGCCTTCCCCATAATCCAGTATCGATAGGATGCACGGAGAAAACACACACACACACACACACGTACGTGAAAAGAGAACTCTAAATGTCATTGGATGAATATGCAGTGCAGGACGAAAGCATCTTCTTTAGTACGCTGTTGAAAAGACTTGAGAACTTCATCCCCACTGTCTGTTTGAAGTAAATCAAAACCCGTTTGGAGGAAGGGGAACTTAAGACTTGAATGTGGTAAATGTTGCAAGTTAACTTCGAGTTGTTATGTGCAATACTTTTTTTGAACTTTTTCCAGATAAAGACTCTTTGCAATGTAATTCTTTAATGCCATTTTTAATTGCCGACATTTAAAGAAGATGTTAATATGTTTTTCACAGTCATTTTCTACTGTTATTGTAATCCTTTTCATGCTGGTGTTTGTAAAAAAGAAAAGAAATCAAACTATTTGTACTAATATAAATAATTGAAGTTATTTTTAAAACATTAAAGGTTTTGTGCTCATTTGCTTATTTTGTTTATTTCAAGCTACTGTGATTGATTGCATTGTAATTATTAGGTCAACGATGTATTTAGCTGTTTATTGGTATATTTTTAATTGGAATGTATAATTAATTTTTATAATTTTGATCAGATTTTTGTTATATTTTTGAGGTGAAGCTTTTAATATGTTAAAGTGTCTAGTTTTTACTAATTGCTATATTGTGCTCCACAATATATGGTTCACATTTTCTGAAGGAAAATAAATATTTAAATATCTGTCTGTTAACGATGTTACTTAATGGCAAAATTTCAATAGTTTTTAACTGTGTATGGGAAGGTTGTTGTATTTATTAATAGCATTTTTTACTTAAAATATCACCTTAATTTTTATTGTCATTTCACTTTATAAGTTCCTATTTTTGTATTTTTCTTTCTAATTAAGTTATGTTATACGAAATGTCCATATTCTAGGAGTTGGTCTGTAAGTGCTAGTGAAACAAAAATAAAAATCTAATGTTATTTAATTGTTTGCAGCCAACTATTTATAACAATATGCATAATTTTTAAATATTTGTAATGTGAAATGTTGAATGAATAAAACTTAACTGTGACGAGATGCTGACTCTCCTGTATTTCTTGCGTTATGTTTTAGAAATGCATTATTGATGCCTGAGATAGTCTGGATCTCTAGATATTCTCTGGATGCGCTTCACTTGTAGATTCTGGCAGATGCTACTCTGAATTCATTAGAATTTTTTTCTGTGGCTCACAGCTCAAATGAATCATAATGACCAGTAGGAATTCTGCTGTGGAATCCAACCTCTGGATTTTCTGCCAGTTTTAGACTGAATTTTGCTATAACCACATTGTGAAAAAAAAAAATCAATTTGCATTGCTTTAGAAAGCTGGGTGTATTTCTTTAGTTTTTATAGCATGATTTTTTTTGTTCTAATTTATTGTGTTCTCAGTGGCACCATCTGCTGTCTCTGAATGTTCTATTGGAAATTCAGTTCTTTGTTACCTGATACAGAAAGTGCTTTATTTGTTCTTTGGATTGCATTTCTTTGTCCAAGTCATTTGTTACAAATCCATTTTCTTAACGCTTCTGTTCATATTCACATAAACCGTATTTGACACCCATGTAGATTTCCCATTTTCAGTGTCTTGTTTATTAATGTCTTCAACTTTCAATTCTACAGTATTCTCAAAACAGACAAAGTCATGTTGAAAAACGGAAATAAAAAAGGAAGCAGATGTCAGACTGGGGAAATGTATACGCTTGATAGCACAATTTTTCAATTCAGAGAACACAAATCTGATTTTATCATTAACCACTAATTCAATTCTTGGTGTCTTTCACTCGATACTCCACAGGAGATCAGCAATTTCTTTGATTTTTAATTTACAGGTGACGTTTTCATCAACTGTAATAGATCAATGTGACACCGTTTCAGTGAAACTTCTTTGTCTAGATTTGTCTAGACAATGGTCGATGCCATCTTGCTGAGGTAATGAAGATGATCCACCCTAATAAAACCGTGAACATGCCTCCGTTGTTCCCTTATATCTCTCCAGTTACAGAATCTGTAGAATAATATAAGAGCGAGATGAGATCATCCTCATCTCAGACTCTGGAAACAAAGGTTGAGTACTGTGTGTAGTCACGTCACAGTCTAATTATTTATTTCCCATGAGACTGCGGGACAGGAAATGTAGATCATGGTTCACTGGTGAGAGGATGCGATCACAGAACTCATTTGGAATTATTTGGATGATAAACGGATTGATTATCGGTAGAAGCTGTGCATGACATGTGACGGCATTGCCACACCCTTTAGCAGGAATTACCTGATGAGTAAGCCTGCATATTTTTGCTGGCATCCCAAAGAAGCACATCATTCTTTTAAAAAGAAAATTCATTAGTACAGAAAGGCTAAAATACTTTGATGAATATATCTACTTCAATGTAAACAATGTAATGTTTTCAGAAACTTAACTGCATGTTATTTTCATTTAAATAAAAAGCATTATTTTTTCCATTTATATTAAATGGAAATAGCGGAACTTGAAAGATTTGAAGTACACTACAAAGACATCCAATACAGTTAAGTGCACTTGTTTTTTTTTGTTTTACAAGGGATACTGTGTGTAGTTCATGTAGTGACAGTGAAAGTGACGTGACGTAACATACGGCCAAGTATGGTGACCTATACTCGGAATTTGGGCTCTGCAATTTACCCATCCAAAGTGCACATACACAGCAGTGAACACACACCCGGAGCAGTGGGCAGCCATTTATGCTGCGGCGCCCGGGGAGCAGTTGGGGGTTCGGTGCCTTGCTCAAGGGCACCTCAGTCGTGGTATTGAGGGTGGAGAGAGTGCTGTACATTCACTCCCCCCACCGACAATCCCTGCCGGCCCGAGACTCCAACTCAAAACCTTACGAGTCCGACTCTAACCATTAGGCCACGACTTCCCCTATACAGTAGATACAATATATAACAAACGTGTGTGTAAAATCACTGTTGGTGTTACACCCCATCCACCTTCAATCATTTTTAAATTGGGATGGGTGCCTTAAATGCTAAGCATGACTGAATGTATAATTACTAGTTCAATGGCAGGCATTGTAAATATATAATTCTCATCGCCCCCTCGTGGCTGGAGATGAAATTGAGTCGGCCCTATGTATGCAAATCGGTTAGTAGCCTATTTCACTTAGTAAAAAGCAGTTGCTTTGTTGGTGCATGAAACCCAGAAGTGCGTGGATTTTATTTGTCATTAGCCATGAAACAAATTAAACACTGAATATATAAGAATTCTACTCTTTATTCTCGTTTAGGCGACTACTTATACTGTTAGACTATATATAAGTATATATAATTAATTATCCTATAACTACAAATACGTTTAACTGGTTTAAATTGGTGGGCTTGCACTTGAGCAAATACTATTCTAACAGTTGTGTTTCTAAAATTTGATAGTGACAAATCAGTTCAGTTTTGTATTTTGTTTGGCAACTAAAGATCTTCTCATTTGAACCTGTAGACCAGTTAATTTATTATGATATTAGTACATGCAATTGTTTAATTAGCATTGGTGTCTTTTATCGTAACGATGTTGCCACATAAATATCCCCAAATAATAATAGGTAACACTTTATTTTGATAGTCCACTTCAGACATTCTAAGAGTAAGTAACTTTGCAACTACATGTCAACTAGCAGTCATTAGAGTATCACTAGACTGTCTGCTTAATAACATCTAACACTTTATTTTGATGGGTCCACAACATACAACACACTGAGTATGAGAAACTTTGCAAGTATAGTCAACTTATTCTACTAACCCTAAACCTACCCTAACAGTCTACTCTGAGAGTTAGTAGACATGTAGTTGCAAATGAATGAGAATTAGTTGACATGTAGTTGACATGTTAAAAGGTTACTTAAGTTAGTGGAATGTCTAAAGTGGACTATCGAAATAAAGTGTAACCTAATAATAATTATAATAATTAGTGTTGTTGTTATTGTTGTTGTTGGTGGTGGTGTTAAAGCTGTTTTATTTAAAGAATATAAGCACAAAAAAGCCGTCTAAAACTCCCTTACCCTTGTTAAAATCACTGTTATGCTCAGACCCCAGTGGTCTATTGTTTATATAGGCCTAAAACAAAAATGCACAATGATAAATTTTTTTTATTTAGGCCTAATTTAACATAGATTTTTAACATTACAATTAGTTTGTCAGTATCACATAGACAATTCCGGTACATAATTTATTATCCCGCAATAATTAATATAAAATAGACTTTCTTAAGTGTCTGTTTGCAGTCATTTTATTTGTCCGATCAAAATTTAGAATCGGAACTATGGCTTGTTATAAAGACTGCTCTTTTCATACTGCTTTATTTGACATAAAATGTTGATATGTAGGCTACCTTAAATGAAAATGCTACTGCACTTCACTCAGTTTTTCACTAGATGGCAAACAAGTCAGCTGGTGTGGGTAGGTATTGAGCTTCAGGCTTTGTAAGGGTCGGGCAAAATAAATGTAGGGTTTCTTTTAGATCCCCCCTAGTGGCTTGAGTGTAAGTGAGGGTTTGGATGCTGCGTGAGGCCGTCAGTATCTGCATCTCTCGCATCAGCGCCACGCACACACACACACGCGCGCGCGCACGCACGCACACAGACACAGCATCTCCATCTCGACGCTCCACCTGCCCTCATCAACAAGCCGAATTGAATCTGTCTTTGAGCCCGTTTAAAGCGTGAAAGTTGACCGCGTTTGGTGAGTACGTGTTTAGAAACATCTTTTCATCTGGTGCGTGTTGTGTTTGGGTGGGTGACTGGTAAACCAGCCATAAAAGGGGCGCGGATGCTTTATTTGCGCTGTGCCTGATGTTTCCGCACATGGATTTTAGACAATATAGTTCTGCTGTGCTGTGCTTTTTCTCTTTCACCTGAAAGATCAATGTACAATCCTGTACTTGTATTTACAAGCGCAATGTTTGTGTATTTTAAAGCATTCGGGTTGACATCAGACAGACGTGAGGTGTTTACCTAATGCTTTGATTTATAAGGTGTGATGTAGCTCTGCATGGTTTATTGATGTGCCAGAGGCAGGAGCGTAGCCAAAAGGAGACTCTGGGTGTGCATCAGAAAAACTGGGTGTGCCACATTTATTGTCAGATTAATGCGCAAAAAATATAAAAAAATAAGCATGCTTATTGGGTATTAATATGTTAGTTTAACCATTTCGTTCATGTGCATACTATCCATACTAAATTCATAGTGGTAATTTTCAATACTTAGAGCAGATAGGGTAGATCAGTGGTTTTCAATCTGGTCCTCGGGACACACTGCTCTGCACATTTTGTATGTCTTATTTAAACACCTGATTCAGATCACCAGCTCGTTAGGAGAGAGATCCATGAACTGACTTGAGTGTGTCAGATAAGGGAGACATAAAAAATGTGCAGAGCAGTGGGTCCCCAGGACCAGGATTGAAAACCACTGGGGTAGATAGTATGCACATTGGGACGCAGGGCTGGTGTTGTGCCGAAATCGGTGACCTAGCGAAAACTGTGACCAGGGATCGCTGTTTCGTGCGGAAGTGCGCACGTTAGATCAGACGCTGAAGCGAATGATCAGGAGACGAGCGACCGGTGCTGTAAAAGATGTATAATTTCTTAAGACTAAAGAAAACAAGCAACAAACTAGATATTGTCACGAGCGTCTAAATGCTTATAGAAAAAGAAATAAACATTAATGCTGCTGCTGTTGTGTTAGTCTACTACTAAGAATGGTTTCCTTGTTGTTTTAGTGGATTAGGCTATCTATAAAAACCAATGGGCCTCATTTACAAAACGAAGGTACGACAGAAAAGTGGGCGCACGGTCGTTTCAACGCAAAGTTGGAATTTATCAATATGGACATGAGCGGTGGCTACCCTCATATCTCATGTCTGATCTCAGCTCATGTAGTACACAAGTTATTTTAGCCTGAACTTGCGCGCAGCAAAAATATTATTGTGGAGAACTGTAGAATCACACCATTTTGTTAATTTACACTGAAAGCATATTAGTCGATCACTGACTAGTAAGCAGTTTTTTTTATTCCGGGCTTTTGCTTTAGGCGCGAATAGCAGCGTAACAGACCATGAAGATTCACACACCGTCGCATCACGCACCTGCAGCGCTTCTGTGAAAGAAGAAAAACAGACTAATTACGTAGTCTAAGGTGCATTTCTTTATTAAAGTCAGCGTCGCATTCTGCAACTTTATCTTTTCTGCCGACACTGACTGGAGAAGAAATCACTAGTTATTAACGAATAATTAAAATGTATTCTTTTGCCTTTCCCCAATATTCATAATCATTAGCTACTTTTGCCGTTGCAAGCTTTAGACGTGCGCTTGGCGCGAATAGGCTATACGCCTATATATTAAAGGATGGTTAGTAGCCTAAGTTATTATATTAATCAATTTACGTGTGACTAGTGAAATCTTTAGTCGGGGACAGGCCTTCTTGGCACAAGGAACCGATCCATTTTTTTAAATAAAATGCTGACAATTCGAAAAGTGCGCCTGCTAATCACGTCACGTTATATTGCAATGCACGAGTTATGAAGGCGTAATAATAAGTCAAATGTTTTTAATTTATTTCATTTCTTATGGGTGCAATGGCGGTGCTTTGGTCTTTCTTGGGGGTGCTGAAGCATCTGCTAGCCCCTCCTTTGCGCTGCCCATGTTTATTACGATTAAAAAAATAATAATTCTGCATCTGTTTTAGGTGTGCCAGCTGCCACTGTGGGTGGCACCGGCACACCCTGGCACACCCGTGGCTACGCCCCTGGCCAGAGGTGTACATATTTTTCGCTTTATTATTAAAGGTGGTCGATATTTGACTTTGAGCCAGGTTGGAATATTTTAAAATGCTATTTTACAAGTGTTTTTTTAAATCCTCTACATATATAGGCTGGTGAAAAGTGAAATAATCTTTTAAAGATGGTTAAACTGGGGAGTAATCTACAAGACAAAGGAGCAAAAGCTGTTAGCGTTGAGGACGGCTTTCAAAACGTCCCCCTCATCACGCCCTTGGATGTTACTAATCTTCACTACCAAGCCCCAGACAAGGTAAGGAACATTGTTCTTCAGGTCTTATATAATAGAACATTACCATGCCTCTTGTCAGGTCAGAAAAAAATATAACCTTTTTCTATTGTCACATAGCAAAATGTCAAATGGTACTGATGCCTAGACAGCACAATGTTGTATTAACCCTATGTGTTAACTTAAATTGTTAGACTGTTAAACTATCCTTTAATTAAATTTTTGGATTATGTTTTTAATTTGTTTTATTTAATATGATAAGCTTTCACTGTTTTCCCCAAACATGTCGGTACAATCTTATGCTTTTAAGGTTAGGTTACCAACCATTGTGGTTTAGGGTGCGAGCTGTGACACTTTCTGTGAGTGGTGCTTCAGCCCTCATTTGGAATTCTGCTGAGGAAGGCGCAATCGTTCTTTGCACCTGCTAACTGAAGTGGCCTGTCACTCTGCCCAAACGTGTACAAATCAGTCACAAAAGGCAACGCTATCTTATTTCAAGGAACGCGCAGCCCTCCACGCCCACCCCCTCCCCAAGTCCTTTATTGGCCTGCATGACAAAGAGAAAAAGCCAGTTCATCTTTTATCTCAGATGTCATATGGAGGCTGCATCCTCTGTTTAATGCCAGCTCAGAGGTGAAGAGGATGTGTTGGATTATTAAAATGTCTTTGTCACCTGGTGAGACTTTTTTCTTCTCTTGTGAGAACTAGTGGCTCTCAGAGACTATGCAATTTAGGGTTTTATGTATACTTGATCATTATTGTGAACTAAAATGTGTAATGAAAACTTATTGTAAATATAATATTTCTTATTTTACAACTTCACTTTTTAGCTCCAATTGTGAGTGGTAGGCAATAATTACTATATGAAGAGGATAAAAGCAAAAAATACTGGTTTTAATTGTTTTTTTTCTAGACTAGTTGCTGAAGAGATCTTGGATAAGGTCAGTTAATGTTTATTTCAAAAGACGTGTGCTCCGAGGCCTTGCAGCACAATGATCCTGCCCTGCTTACATGACATATTACTTCAATACAGTTCTTATTTAATTAACAAAAATGAGATTGTAATTATGAAATTTTCATGTAAGATGAAAGAGAATAGTAATTTAACAGAATGGCCCTGAGCCTCAATCGGAAAGAGGACTGAATTGGTCTTGTACAAATTATTTGAAAGTATTTCGGTCAAATATGCCCAATTTAAAAAGAAGATGACTAATTATAGCTTCATGTATAATGTCAGTCAGTTCAAGAGTATATTCAAAGACTGTTGGTAAGTCTAATGATAAGCACAGTACATTTTTAAAATGTAAATAATGAATAATGCTGAATCCAGTGCGGTACTTAAATGACCAACTTAATACTTCTGTGATTGTAAGAATCAAAAGTAATAAATAACAAAAATAAAAAATGAATAATTTGTTTGCTTGGTCGAAAGCAAAGTAGATTTTTTTGAGCAGAGAATCATATCATCTGAAGTTGCTGTAATCCATGCACTTGATGCAATTCTGTCACCTAAACTTGTACAATGTAACCATTAATATTTCATGCTGACATTAAGGTGTTTAAGCAGGACAAGGATCAGCCCGGCGGGAAATCATTATCTTTCTCTAGAGGTCTGCAGATAGCAATCAGGCATTAATGACTGCAAATTATTTGAAAGCTGTCTTAGCATTATTTATTTTACATGAGCCAAGTTAAGAACACAATCTTTGAAGAATTAGGTTTATTTACAGTAATGAGGTGTTTAGATTAATTAAACTAATACAATAATTCGTTTTTGTCAGCTATTTGACACCATAACTGAAGAATAAAAAATATGGATTTCATTTTCTGATATTTGAGATGTAATGTTGCAAGGATTGCAGCTAGTTTTGGGACCACTGCAGATGCTTTTTTCCCCAGGGGGACTTACATATGGAAGCATATGGCTAGGTTGTCTTGTTGTTATCCAGAATCTCGAAACCACTCCATTATCATCGGACTATCAAATTCATCATCTGCTAATTGCATGCAAATCACAAGCTGCATGTCACCCCCATCTCATTATTATCAGAGAGGTTGTCATTTCAGCACATCAAGACTAAGACTAAGACTTGCAAGAACTTAGTCTTCATTACTTAATTGCTAATACGGTAGATCCTCCTGTCAACCCTTTGAGAAAGGGCATCTCAGGAATCGCACTCCAGTGGTTTGACTCTTACCTCTCAGATATCAAAGTATCTTGGAGAGGTGAGGTATCCAAGTCGCAACATCTAGCTACAGGGGTGCCACAGGGCTCAGTCCTTGACCACTTCTCTTTTCTGTCTACATGGCTTCACTAGGTTCTCTCATTCATAAACATGGCTTTTCATATCACTGCTATGCTGATGACACTCAACTCTACCTCTCATTCCATCCTGATGATCTGACGATAGCTCGCATCTCAGCATGTCTAGACATTTCTTGCTGGATGAAGGACCTAGCTGCAGAACTGCTTGTGGATCAAAAACAGCCAGCTGGAGTTGTGATTGATGATAAGCTGAATTTCACAGACCACCACTGCCCGTCCTGTAGATTTGGAAGATCAGGCCCTTTCTTACATACTCCTTGTTCGGGCTCTTGTTCTGTCCAGACTTGACTATTGCAATGGCATCCAGCCAGCAATTAATACGCTGCTGGATTAATCTTTAATGTCACACCTCTGTTGCTACCAATAGCTGCTCGCATTAAATTCAAGGCATTAATCTACAGAACCACCTCTGGCTCTGCACCCCTTTACCATTACTTCAGACTTATGTGCCCTCTAGAAGCTTGCGTTCTGCAAGTCGATGCATTACTGTACCATCAAATCCCTTTCAAGGACTTTTTCATTTACTGTTCCCATCTGGTGGAATGAATTCCAAGCAGCTGAATCCTTACCCATCTTCAAGAAATCATCTCTTCCAATTTGACCCTCTAACTCTGCTAATGTCACATTTGACCCTCTATCTGCATATTTATTCTCTACTTAGCTTTTCTTGTAAAACTAACACATGTTTCTATATTTTACATACTAGCTATTACTGCGTTTCATGGCACTTGCAAATAATGTCCTCATTTGTAAGTCGCTTTGGATAAAAGCGTTGCTAAATGACACATCAGTACAACACTTATATTAGAAAGGATCAATCTAGTCCGATCCTGAGTTGTCCCTGGTGTTGACACTATCGATGGCTTGAATCAGCAGCAAAAAAGACAATGCGCAACCTTGCCTGGAGGCAGAGGTTGCATTCTGGGGGAGAGGAAAAACAGAATAACAATCCCAGCGATAACAGAGTGCCTCACATAGCTCAGGAGAAGGAGAGAGAAATGGAAGCAGACAAGACGGTTATTCAGGGGGAAAATGAAATGTCAGAGGGTTTGGGAAGGAGACAGATAAGCAGTAATTGCAGAGTTCATGACAAGTGGTTGAGCTTCATTCAGTGGTCTACAGGGCATTAGACTTGATCAACCTCAGGGTTTCTGGAAAACAAGGTGGCAGGAACCGAGGTCAGTACTGAGACTTCATCATCTATCATCTTTATTTGACCCTCTAACTCTAGCACTCTCTATTCTAAATTTATTTTACTAATCTGTCTTCTTTTTATAAAAAAAACACACAAACATTTGACCCCTATCAATTGCATATTTATTCTCTAACTGCTAGCTTTTCTTTAAAACTAACACTAAGTTTAATGTTTCTCTATTTTACATACTAGTTTTCAAAAAAATAAAAAAAAATTCCTTCCTACGTGTAGTGCGGCTAACCAGGACTTGTAATGGCCTTGCATGTTATTGCTCTTTTGTTGGTTTTGATTGCTTCTATATGTCCTCTGTAAGTCGCTTTGGATAAAAGCGTTCTAAATGACTAAATAAATAAATAAATAAATCTATAGGTGTCATTCCTCCATCTGTTACCACACATCTCACCTTCAGCGAGGGTTGGGCAAAATTCTAAGTTTCGAATTTGCGCCCTCTCAATTCATTAGTTGGAATTTAAATTGAATGACAGGACGAGGAATTCACTAAATTGCAATTCACTAGTTAATTCCTTGTTGCAATTCTAATGAATTGAGAATTGAGATATATATATATATATATATTTATACAAATTTTTTTGCATATACTACTCAAATCTGCTTGAAAATTGAACACTTGAGTTGAAATCCAATTTTTATAAACCCTACCTAAACCACATACTCATGTGGTTTGAAACCAAATTAAAATTTAGATTTTTGATAATCAGTTTGTATTTCAAGTAGGTTTTTTCATCATCTGGGATGCAATGTGATCTACCCTGTCTGATTTGCCATGACTGAGTGCTGTTGTGGAAATAGGCTTTGATTTTGGTAAGGCCAATTATGACAACTTTACTGGAAGTCCTGCTTACCTCAGCGTGTCTGTGAAATCGGTGATTTTGAGCAATTTAAAAACTAGCATGAAGTTTTATCATGAGGAAGGCCTAACGTGATTATGGCTATTATTGATCGGAAGTTACTGGCTTTATGGTGCAGTTATTAAACCCTCAGGGAATTTACTGTTTACATTGTCAAAGTGTTGTTTTGATCAATAAACCCTCTTCGCAGGTGGTGGTGAAGACACGAACCGAGTATCAGACGGAACAGAAGAATAAGGCCAAGCTGAAAGTTCCCAAGGTGGAGGAGTTCACCATCAGTGTGACTGATGGGGTTTCTGAAAGGCTGAAGGTATGGCTGGACTTCCTTTGGCAGGAATTCATAGAAAGAAAATGAATATTGAAGAATTATTGTACAATGATATTTACATTTATGCATTTAGCAGACGCTTTTATCCAAAGCGACTTACAGTGCATTCAGGTTATACATTTTTTGTCAGTACATGTGTTCCCTGGGAATCGAACCCACAACCTTTGCGCTGCTAATGCAATGCTCTAACCACTGAGCCACAGGAACACGATGTTAGCAATAAGTTCTGTCAGTTCTTTTAAATTGGCTTTGGTGGCTTTGCTTTCTGCTCACTTGCTAAAACATCATGGCTGGTCATCAGATGTTATGGGTGCTGGTCTCTAGCATGGGATTAACTGAAAAACCAGATTCACCAGGAAAACCTGGTGAAACCAGTTCAAAGTCCAGACTGTAACAGCATTGATATTCATGCTGGTCTAAAAAAATGTCCAGGTTGCATGCAGGGTTTCATCTTGTTTATTTATTTATTTTTTTTTTTCCATCACTACAATAGGATGGTGATACAAAGATGTTCTAAAGCTCTCTTCTTTTTTAAGTGTCATTAATGCTGTCACAAGAAAGTAGACACTCAGACTTTGTTTCAATACACTTTGCTTCAGCTATTTGGATTGAATCCTGGAAGCAGATCTAGAGGCAGTTGTGTGATAGAGAGTTGTTGGCAGTCAGAACTGTTTTCATTAATGCGGAGTTGGAGAGTCTGGAGGGACGTTTTACCGTAGCAGTGAAGGTCATTGGAGAGGCAGGTGAAGAAGACCGCAAACATTGGTAAAAGATTGACTTCCTTCTTAAATGACACTGAATGAAACCGTCAGCTGCCTGGAAACCACAGTGCACTACTAAAACAATAATACATTTGACATACACAGAATATTTCCACAGACAAAATCTAGGTGTTCTAGCCTGAGATCATCCTTCAACTTTCTGCTGGTTATTTTTTGAGGTACTGAAAGAAAGTATTCTTGTATGAGTTTGTTGTAGGGAACTCTTCTCGAGGTTGTTGTCTAGAATGAGTCATTTGGAGTATAGAAAGCTAACTGCAGGGTTATCTCTGCTGTGTGAAGCCTCCCAGTTGGATTTTTATCATATTCCCTGCTGTAGCTCCACCAGCAAGTAAAGAAGGAATGTTCCCCCTCATTAAATGTTCAAAACAAAAGAGAGTTGCGGTCTCTTGGTATCTTATGCAGCCAAGTGGAACATATTAACATATCATGTTAAAATAAATGTGGTATTATGACAACTTAATTAAGCAGGGAAGTTATATGATTTCTGTTTGTTATTAGAACAGTTGGCTGGAAGGAAGAAAATATGGGGAAAAGGATGAGTTTGGCTCTGATTTCACAACTGTACTAAGTGCCACACATATTTACTAAACACATAACTATGTATTCTATTGTTGTTCAAAAATAATTACATTACTACTAATCTTAGATTTGCCACACTTTCCACTGTCTCCACATTTGGATACGATTGTCACATTTCCCCCCTAGTGGCAGTCACACAGAACTTTCAAATTTGTTGAAGCAACCGCCACCCGTGGCTTATTGTTATCATATGGTTAAAAATAAAATGTTAAAGAATGAATGTATGAATATATGCACACAAAACAAATAACTCCCCTAGTAAAACATAGTAGGTTGTATTTGGCTAATCAACATAAATAATGATTTAAGAATTAAAAAATAATTATTTCTGTCAGAAATATTCATAAGTGTTATTTTACAAAATAGTGTTTACATAATAATGTTAAAGTGGACAAATATTAGTATTTCTTACTTCTCCCTCATGGTTTTGATTAGAATGCATCACATCCGGTCAGGCGGTCGGATACGGTCTAGCCGCAGAAGTTGTATGAATTATTGTAACATGCCCGATGCTCAAATCGGATCCAAAATTTTACGCATACGCATATGATTGGAACATCACACAGCTCCTGAACTACTTTCTATTGGAAATTGGTAACTTCTGGTCTGTCGCTTGTCAGGCGGTTTAAATCTATTTTTTGTTTTAAAGAATTACTTAGAAATAAGTAAGAGTACTTACAGATTTTAACATGAGTTTAACATTTTAACACAGCAAAACTGCCAAAAATGTCATAGATCCATTACATTCAAAGAGGGAACTAAGCATTTTTTGTGACTTTGCTGGGAGCTTTTGGCTTTTGGTTACGAGGCAACCACCTCCTAACAACTGAATTGTAACTGGTTAATATTATTTTTCCATGCCTGTGTGGTTACAAAATCAGAAACATTGTTTCAGACATTTATGCAGATCAGGTTCAAAATTATATATTTATATTTATGCATTTAGCAGACGCTTTTATCCAAATTATGCTTTTCTTTCTTTAGAATAATGTTTGTTGATGAATTGTGCTGAATAAGGTTTTAAAATACTGATGTAACAGACAAGCACACACATTCTTAGAATAAATAACTTGTCAAACTCCAGGTATACATCCCTGCAGAACCATCCGGCAATGCTGCAAACCAATTAATAATCTGCCTGAAAATAATACATCTTTTAATGGAGAGCGTCTGCACACACAGAGACACACAAATTCTCATGCGCAGTGCAAAACAGATGCCCAGCTAATCCTCAGACGTAGCTGCACAATCCTCAGTTCAGACACACATCCCATAGCTGAATTGATGTCAAGCCGACAGCAGACATGAGGGACGGGAAGAGAGAGATAAAAAAATAGAGGACATTGAGCTGAAATGCTGCCCCGTCAGTCTCGGCATCTCTGGGAGAGCAGTAGAATAAGAATGAAGGAGAGGGGTTGCGTGAGCGGCAGACGTGCTTGCTTGAAGGACCACTCAGATCCTGCCCGCACACCCACTGCCTAGGCCCTTCGGCTCTTGTTTAGCCTACCATTTTAACATCTCCAGAGAGAAAATGGGAGGGAACAAGAAATAAAAAAGGGGGTGAAAAAGACTGCTTCACCGGAGGCAGCTAGTCAGACAGACAGAGAGAAAAAAAACACTTTAATACACAGTTAAGCTTTTAGAAGACCAGAAATAGAGGGAGCTTATTTTAAATTGTGCAGTTTTCATTGCACATTTCAAATAAAGCTGTACACCTTTTAAAAACAGTTGTGTATATTCTAGTAAACTATGTGCATTTATATTCTGTATTATACCTTTAAAACATTATAGTATTATATTTTCACTATTTTGTTTCATTTTTTTTTTTTTTAATTGTACAACTTTATATTATCTTATGGACTTAGTCTTCTTTGTGCTTCGATATTCACCATGGTAATTAATGCTTAACATATCCATGTACCCTGGCTTCAGTGATCAGATTCATGTGCCAGTGCATTTACATGATAATGCCATGATGCATTGTTCAAAAAACATGGTAATGTTATGGCTTTTTTTTTGCCTGGTGTGAAGACAATTGCTTGCCATTTTCATATCCATGATTTTGGCATGGTTCTCCAAAATAATTCAGATAATACTGCCGTTTCCATATTACATACCCAAATATCAATGGTAATACCATGGTACTTTTTGTTACATTTGGTTAGCGTGAAGCCAGTTGATTACCATATTTATGTACCATGGTAAGCCATTAATGCACTGGAAGTACATGTGCAAAAAGGTAACATTCATTGGAACATGTTTTCAAGTCAGTGCTTTCTTTAAAAAAGCATTTAGCAAATGTCTTCTTTCCCTTTAAAATTCTTTTTTTATGTGAAAGTCTGCAAGCGTTCAAGCTGAAATGCCTTTGTTGGTGCAACGTAACTCATCCTGTCATTGACAGAAAAGAGACCGCCATGCAGAGAGATGAATTTGAGGGGACACAATCCACTTTTGTATAACGCTGCCAATCCATTCTCCCAAGTCACGCAGTAAATTGTCATTGGCCGTTCGCTCGATGACAAAATAAAGTACCCAATCATGTGGGAGTGCCAGGAAACAGAGATGTTTGTCACCCACCCTGAAGTCAGGAGACCATGCTATGCTGCAGTTAAGCTGAATTGCTCGTAGCATCCCCCTACAGATGATGGCCATTTATTGAATTTGACAAATCGTTTGCTTGGGCAAAACCATATGTTGTCAAGCAGTGACTCCGGGGAATGCAGGGGGCAGTCACTGTCAGAGTGAATGATCATGTTGGGTGATGGTGTTTATAGTCTCCAATGGCAAGCTGGAAACACTCAGCTCCCAGTTTTTACATGTTGTTTCCACTACAGTGCCAACCAAAAATTATGTAGAATGCTACCAAAAATGTAATTTACAAAAATTAAAATCATGTCACCATCATGTTTTTATTTTTTTATTTTTTTTCTGCAAAACACAAAATAAAGCTTTCTTTTTTCATGCAATAGTATTCAATTGGGTTCAAAAGTCTCAAGCTCCAAAAAGGACATGAGATTAGTGTAAAGGTACTCTAACAACTGAAAGGTTATTCAATTATTTTATATTTTTTTCTGACACGAGGGTGAGTAATGGTAACAGAATTTTCATTTCCGGGTGAACTATCCATTTAAGATTCTATCCGTGAAAAACCCATATTGATTTTGGACACTTGTCTAGTATTCTCTGTGTCAACCAGTATGTCATAAAATGGTCAGTATTACATCGCACTTATATCTTGTATCTGCAGTTGTCATATTCTGTGAAGCCAGAGACGCTATTAGAATTGAATGAAAAGCTTTTTTACTGGAGTCATTTGTCTTGTTATAATGCGACAATGTATTTGAACTCCTGCAGGACGCGCTGTTCTCTGTTCACAACGACAGAGATGATTTATGACACCATATGGCTTTTCCTCTGTTTGAACCCTGATTAATCTCACCTTCCACCACTGCTGAAGAATCACATTCATCTCCTTTGTCTATATCTTTGCAGATAGAAATATCACCTACTTATTGACGTAGCCAGGTAACGCGTTTACATGCTCGACTTAATTACTCAGCATTGTGTAAGGTCACAAATTATGCATTTATATAGCACTTTATTGTGTATTTCTGTACACCCAAAGCGCTTTACAATCATGTGTTTGTGTGTGTGTGTGGGGGGGTTCTCTCCTCAACCACCACCAGTGTGCAGCATCCACTTGGATGATGTGGCGGCTGCCACAGGACAACGGCGCCAGTGCGCTCACCACACACCAGCTACAGGTGGAGAGGAGAGAGTCATAGAGCCAATCATGTGGATGGGGATTATTAGGAGGCCATTATTGACAAGGGCCAGTGGAGGGAATTTGGCCAGGACACCGGGGTTACACCCCTACTATTTACGAGAAGTGCAATGGGATTTTTGATGACCACAGAGAGTCAGGACCTCGGTTTAACGTCTCATCCGAAGGATGCCTTAAACGGTTTTCTTTTAACATACTATAAGGTAGGGCTGCTCGATTAATCGAAATGAAATCGCAATCGCGATTAGGCAAAAGCTGCAATTGTCATGCGCATCTTGTCAGTGAAGCTTGGTTCTGTGATCAGCAGTAAATCTCCATCCGAAGGACAGAGGGCGCTCTCGTGCTGAAACTCCAAATATGCCCCGCAGAAGAAGTCCTACTACAGCTGAATAAACAGAAGATTTAACTGCTTTCATTGATTCAACATGACTAATAAACACACGACTACGGCAATATATGGTTTATCTGAGTTCTTCTTATTATTATAATTTTCATTATAATAAAGTATATAATAATTCAATGCTAATCGGCATAGCCTTTATCACTGCTTAGAATACCATGAAATATGTTGCGTGCCTTATTCTGTGTAAGAAGCCACGTCATCTCACATAAGGATTTTTCAAACACTCGACTGACGTAATGAAGTGAGTTTTGGAGTAAAAACATGTTATTAAATGTGGTATTATTTTCACGTGCTTTCAAATGGAGCAGCATTTGTTAATACATTTGTTAATACACAGAGCCGTAGTTCACAGAGAAGCTACGCAAACAGTTGTCATTATCGCAGAACGATTTCTTCGATTTCAAAATCGTGCGATTATATCGTCTGCAATTATGAACGTGATATTGTGTAGCTTTTCAGTGAACTACGGCCTTGTTTATTAAATTCTGCTCTATCTGAAAGCAGGTGATGGAGATTTACTACTGATTACAGAACCGGCTTTACTGACACGATGCGCATGACAATCGCATTCGATTAATTGAGCAGCCCTACTATAAGGTTATAAATGTCTACACCAAAACTAGGCACACCTAGATTTTTTGTCCATTACCCTTATTTTGTTTGGCATGTTAACATCTTTTTCTGGATGCTGATGGATTTTTCAGTGTGTGCATGTTGTGATGTGTTTTAACATCAAACTGGATTCCAAAATCAGAACTCAACTCCGTTTTGCATTGGATTGTCAGGTTTATAGAATAACCTGTTGTTTTTGACAGTTGTCAGTGTATTGTTTTGCATGTGAGCTGTAGGAAAGTTTTTTTTGGACTGTGGTTAAGGTTTGCGAAGCTTTCCCACCCAATTGGAATTCAGTAACTTTGAATTTTTAGATTAAAGCATTTACATTTTCTCTCATTAAATATAAGCTTCAGTGTCTACATGCCTACCAACATCATACATTAAATAAATAAATATATATATTTTGATTACTTATTAATTAAAGTTACACCTGCTTTGTTTTAATATATAATTAGTTGTTTTAGATATGGAAATAATGAAATACAGTGGGTACGGAAAGTATTCAGACCCCCTTAAATTTTTCACTCTTTGTTATATTGCAGCCATTTGCTAAAATCATTTAAGTTCATTTTTTTTCCTCATTAATGTACACATAACACCCCATATTGACAGAAAAACACAGATTTGTTGACATTTTTGCAGATTTATTAAAAAAGAAAAACTGAAATATCACATGGTCCTAAGTATTCAGACCCTTTGCTCAGTATTTAGTAGAAGCACCCTTTTGATTTAATACAGCCATGAGTCTTTTTGGGAAGATGCAACAAGTTTTTCACACCTGGATTTGGGATCCTCTACCATTCCTCCTTGCAGATCCTCTCCAGTTCTGTCAGGTTGGATGGTAAACGTTGGTGGACAGCCATTTTTAGGTCTCTCCAGAGATGCTCAATTGGGTTTAGTCAGGGCTCTGGCTGGGCCATTCAAGAACAGTCACGGAGTTGTTGTGAAGCCGCTCCTTCGTTATTTTAGCTGTGTGCTTAGGGTCATTGTCTTGTTGGAAGGTAAACCTTCGGCCTAGTTGAGGTCCTGAGCACTCTGGAGAAGGTTTTCGTCCAGGATATCCCTGTACTTGCCGCATTCATCTTTCCCTCGATTGCAACCAGTCGTCCTGTCCCTGCAGCTGAAAAACACCCCCACAGCATGATGCTGCCACCACCATGCTTCACTGTTGGGACTGTATTGGACAGGTGATGAGCAGTGCCTGGTTTTCTCCACACATACCGCTTAGAATTAAGGCCAAAAAGTTCTATCTTGGTCTCATCAGACCAGAGAATCTTATTTGTCACCATCTTGGAGTCCTTCAGGTGTTTTTTTTAGCAAACTCCATGCAGGCTTTCATGTGTCTTGGCCACTCTGCCATAAAGCCCCGACTGGTGGAGGGCTGCAGTGATGGTTGACTTTCTACAACTTTCTCCCATCTCCCGAATGCATCTCTGGAGCTCAGCCACAGTGATCTTTGGGTTCTTCTTTACCTCTCTCACCAAGGCTCTTCTCCCCCGATAGCTCAGTTTGGCCGGACGGCCAGCTCTAGGAAGGGTTCTGGTCGTCCCAAACGTCTTCCATTTAAGGATTATGGAGGCCACTGTGCTCTTAGGAACCTTAAGTGCAGCAGAATTTTTTTTGTAACCTTGGCCAGATCTGTGCCTTGCCACAATTCTGTCTCTGAGCTCTTCAGGCAGTTCCTTTGACCTCATGATTCTCATTTGCTCTGACATGCACTGTGAGCTGTAAGGTCTTATATAGACAGGTGTGTGGCTTTCTAATCAAGTCCAATCAGTATAATCAAACACAGCTGGACTCAAATGAAGGTGTAGAACCATCTCAAGGATGATCAGAAGAAATGACAGCACCTGAGTTAAATATATGAGTGTCACAGCAAAGGGTCTGAATACTTAGGACCATGTGATATTTCAGTTTTCTTTTTAATAAATCTGCAAAAATGTCAACAATTCTGTGTTTTTCTGTCAATATGGGTGCTGTGTGTACATTAATGAGGAACAAAAATTAACTTTTGATGATTTTGTCTTCACCATTTTATAGTCCTTTGTTCAAAACAAGCAATAGGTATATATTTAATATATATATATATATATATATATATTGTGACGAGTCGGCTGCCTCCCCCCTAATTATCAGCATCTCCCCGTCCCTTAATCGCCACCCTTCACCAGGCTCCCGACGGGAGTGGGTGTGTGAGAGAGGAGGGGCGCTGAAACAGCCAGGTCTGGCGGCGTGTGATGAGGCACACCTGAAGTGAATGGAGCCTCATCACCGCCGCTGTTATATGCAAGTGCGCCTCTCCTCTGGAGACCGGTCTCTTCCCCGTGCATGCATGCTGGTGTCCTCGTGGGTCCAGGAAGGGAGCGTCGAGCGTGGAGGTCCGCACCCGCGAGACGGCTGACGGGCCAGGATGCCGGGCCATACCCCTGGAAGCGCCGCGGGCCCAAAGAAGGACGAAGCCGCTGATGGAAGCCGCCGCCCTCGCGCCCCGGACCCGAGAGGGGAGCGCGTGCGGCCACCGGACTCCGCCCCTTACCTGGACCCTTCCTTCCAGAACACTGCCCCTCCTTCACAACCCGCGCAGCACGACGAGGACACCAGAGTTACTTCATCCCCTTTGACACTATTTTATTATTTCTGTTGAATAAAAGCCTCTCCAGGCCTGACGTCACACCCATCCTCCCGCCACAGTGGTGCAGAATGCAGGCAATTAGACAGCGCAGTTTTGACGTCATCCCCTCTCGCTCGCAAAAGTTCATGGAAATGCCTCCCAGCCACCTAATGGGTAAGTGATTCCGTTTTTGTCATTTACCCTGTGGTTGGTTGAGGCTGTCGACTAAAACGCGGTGCGAGAGGGAGAGTTGCCCGGAGAGGAATCCCTGCCCCGCCCACTCCGACCGCAGCCTGTTGAGGAAGGTAGCACTCCTGTTTTGTCTTGGGGGGGGGGACCCGAGAGGGGAGCGCGTGCGGCCACCGGATTACCTGGACCCTCACTGCCCCTCCTTAGATCCCCCTGTTTATTTTGGACACTTCATCCCCTTTGGACACTATTTTATTAGAATAAAAGCCTCTCCGAGGCCTGATCACACCCAGCCACAATAATATATATATATAATATATATATATATATATATATATATATATATATATATATATCCAATGATGAATTGTTTTGTACAATTTAAAGAGTGATGATTTGGGCACTTGAGTTTGAAGTTGTGCTGCTTATCTGCTGCGGTTCCTGTTTCAGAACAGCAGTGTTTTCTCCTGCCCAGCTCTTATCTGTAATCCACTCTTTGGTCCAGGGTATCACAAAACAAAATGCATGCAAATGCACCCTGCTTCAGAGTTTTACTCACTAGATGAGCAAGTTCAGCATAATGTTAACACATTGTGAGCTTGCATAGAGCTGCGACTAATGAATCTGGATTGTGTCCACACTATAGTGTGATCTAATACAAAATGCAAATTACTTTCTCTTGAGTCACACACTTCCTGTATGAGCTGTCCTAATGGAATTCAGGCAATGCCCAGATAAAATATGTATATGAATACCAGACATTATTACTTATAAACATACACTGGTAATAGATGATAGAATGAATCACATCAAAACATATTTCACTCTAAAATCAAAAGAAAGTTTTGATTAAAAATACACTATATTCTATGTTACCATATGACATCATACATTTTGACAGCCTTCATGTATTTTCATTATAATACAACTTTACACATGTCCAGAAAATTTGCCAACGCTGGTAAAAAATTTCCAGCCGAATGGCAAAACACGCATTTCACTGTATCTGGCTACACAGCAAAATGAGTTCACGTTATTCTATGACACTGTTGCCTCTCTTGAGCAAAAGCCTCTTAACTATGCACCTATAGGGTGCTTGGGGAGCAATTAGTAGCATGGAGCAGCTCTCCCTACTGCACAGTTCCTGTCTTTCTTTCTCTATCTTTCAGCACACACTGTTAGCAGGGCTAATGGCCAAAATGCCCACAGGCTCACTGGTGTGAGAGACACGGCCCTGGAGAGGCAGTCTTGTTATTCTGCCATATTGTTGATTACCCCCTACAGAAGCCTTCTAGCTCTACATGGGATCAGAGAAGCAGTTAGCACATCGCAAGTAGACTACACTTGAGAGGAAGTTAGATTAACACTGCAGTATAGCTGACAGATACAAATTCCCTGTAAAAAAAAGAAGAAGAACTTTGATGCAAAATACCCCAAATATTAGTGCATAATAGGCCTGTATATATATATATATATATATTTGATGTTTAATTAAACATATGTTTTTCTCTCTGCTCTATTGGAAGCATGAAAGCAAAACATGTAGGCCTACCGAACAGTCATTGGCTAAACCCATATATTTGGTCTTGCTGTTAAAAGCTAGGGCTGCCAATAAAATAGTTTTTTAAAAACCTTTAATGTCACAAATTTCAACCAGAAAGCATAAACAATAATATAATCACATTTGGTAAATGTGTAAACTGTTGTTGCATTAAGTTTAATTCATATTTTGAGGTAACTTTCCCATGTTGGTTTCAAGTTTAAAATCTAGCAAAGCTGGCTCAGGATTCAGCATTTTAAGTCATATTTATGGAAAATATGGAAAAATATCTTGATGAAAACATTTTATAGCCAGAGCTGCTTTTAGAGAAGTATATTAACACAATTTCAACTTTTGAACAATAGTGTATATACAGTGGAGACCAAAATTAGAGAATAATCTATAAATACTTTTTATAGATAATTTTTTTCTGATAAATTGTTAATCTAAAGATTTAAAGGAATATTAGCTGTAGGTATAACACTGTTCTACTAGCATGTTTGACAAAATAACCATGGCATTTCAGCAAAAAAAAACACGTTATTTTGTGGAAAACACAGTGATCAAAATTAGAGAACAGTTACCACTGTAGCACGAAAAAAGATTACAACTAAAATCTTAGAGGGTTAATGCTGTCAGAAATTAGAAGGAAGTGTATAAACCCTCGCTTTGAATGACTTCAGCACATCTGCGGCCACAGGTGTCACTAGTTTCTCACTGGTGTGATCTTGGTCCAGTCTTCTTCCACTCACTTCCATAATTTAGTAACTGGAGTGGGTTTCATAACGATAATTTTGTTTAGGATTTTCCAGAGATTTTCAGTCGGGTTTAGATGAGGACTCTGGGCTGGCCATTTCATTATTTCAGTGCTCTTAGCTTCGGGGAACTGCTTTACGTATTTTGCAGTGTGACGGGAGCATCGTCTTACATGAAAATTGCAGGCTGATTGGGAGATGTCTGTAGGGAAGGAACTGCATGTTGCCGCATAATGTACTGATAAACATTTGTAATCACCCTGTCATGCATCTATATAAGAGGCCCAACTGCTTCTGAAGAAAACATCCCTCAAACCATTACATTTCCTCTTCCACCTTTTACTGACTTCTTTGCACACTTGGGGTACAGTCTTTCCCCAGCTTGAAAAAAATTTTTCCCCTTCAAACCCAAATAAGTTAATCTTAAAGCAATTCCAGCTGCAGTGTTGAACCAATTCCCCATTGGATCTCTGCATTATCCTCTCTTCCCGTGCATTTGTCTTACTTGGATGACCAATCTTTTTGGGGGACTTGAATTAGTGTCATTGTAAAGCTGAAATATTTAAGAAATCACAAACTTCCCTTGCAATGGCTAAAAAAGTCATTCCTTTGGCCTTCATCCGGACAACCTCCTGTCACAGGGTTTCAGTCACCTTAGAGTGGCCCGCCATCTTACAATCTCAGTGAAAATTAGAGGAATGCTGCTAGTTAAATAGGGTTTATTATATAATTAAGGAAATGTGTACCAGGTACCGGATTAACACCAATGACTTGGAGGTATCTGTAAGTGTTCTCTAATTTTGATCAGAGTTCATTTTCAAATATCTCATCTAAGTTTTTTTATACTGTGCTTCACAATACAATTAATTTATGAAATATGCTTAAAAAATTGCCCTACTCCTGTTACATTTACATTTACATCTATGCATTTAGCATACGCTTTTATCCAAAGCGACTTAGAGTACAGGTTAATCATTTTTTGTCAGTATGTGTGTTCCCTGGGAATTGAACCCACAACCTTTGCGCTGCTAACGCAATGCTCTACCACTGAGCCACAAGAACACAGGAGCCACTCATAGGAACACAGGAGCCACTCATACCACTGTTATGAGTATGAAGTTTTCAAACGCTGGCACAACCAAAATAAAAAACAGTGCTCAGTTGATACTTTGAAAGACCAAAAACTATGATTTTGTTTGCAGGTTTGAATAATTCCTCTATTGCAGTTAAAAATAATAATAAAAAACTTTACAAAAATCGAACAAAAAATCAATATTGCCTAGCATGTCAGTGAACTACGGCTCTTTGTATTAAATGCTGCTCCATCCGAGAGCAGGTGATAGCGATTTCATACCAATTACGGAACCAGCTTTACTGACGAAATGCACGTGACAATAACATGCGATTAATTGCACAGCCCTATTCTGAAGGATTCTCCGATAAATAGTGTTTGTCTTTTAGATTGTTCTTTTGTCCCCTTCAATTTGGGTATCTCTAAAGAGACCCAGCATAATTGGCTCATATTAAGATACAGTAATTGGAGCTGAACATGACATTTCTGTCATACCCCTGAGGATTCTTTCATTTGTGTCACTTCTCCTTTTATGAAATGGAAAGGGATGTCTAGCTGTGTAGAAAGCTACACTACAAAACAGTGTTTCTGTGTTAATAGTCGTCAAGATTGTTTTGGCTTATTCAAAAACAGTTGTTATGAATATGTAATATTCATGGTAATTAGGCCATAATTAGATAAAAAATGCTTTACGGACCAAAGCATGTTTTCAATATGCACAGAAATAAATGCACTCTAAAGAAAATGTTGGCACACATTTCTGCAGTAAACACGTGACTACAGTAGACTACAGTAGATAACCGATTAATCATAGATTTATTTTGGGATAATGATAAATATATAATGACTTAACCATGAGAATATGTTATAATGATTAAATTATTTAAGATAAATTTAAGTTTATCATTACAAATGTGTAATTATATGTACATGACAATTATATATTACATGAAGTTCCAGAAGACAATGACAATAAAAGAAAGTACTGTTTTGAAAATGATAAAAATGAAAATAAATTTAGAATGTTCTACATAGACAGAATGTTGCTATGCTAGCAGCTTGATACTATAATAAAGCCACACACACGCATGCACACACAGTCTGGCATATGTGGTTTACGGGGACTCTCCATAGGCGTAATGGCTTTTATACTGTACAAACTGTATGTGCTATTGCCCTACACCTACCCTACACCCAAACTTAGCCCAAACTTAGGCAGTGTCCTCATAAACCACCTTCATGTTGTAATACCCATGTTATTATACAGATTTGTGTCCTCATAAACCATATATACCAGTTCACACACACACACACACACACACACACACACACACACACACACACACACACACACACACACACACACACACACACACACACACACACACACACACACACACACACACACACACACACACACACACACACACACACACACACACACACACAGTATCTCACAGAAGTGAGTATACCCTTACATTTTGGTAAATATTTTATTATATATTTTCATGTGACAACACTGAATAAATGACACGTTGGTACAATGTAAAGTAGTGAGTGTACAGCTTGTATAACAATGTAAATTTGCTCTCCCCTAAAAATAACTCAACACACAGCCATTAATGTCTAAACCGCTGGTCACAAAAGTGAGTACACCCCTAAATGAAAATGTCCAAATTGGGCCCAAAGTGTCTATATTTTGTGTGGCCACCATTCTTTTCCAGCACTGCCTTAACCCTCTTGGGCATGGAGTTAATCAGAGCTTCACAGGTTGCCACTGGAGTCCTCTTCCACTTCATGACAACATCACGGAGCTGGTGGATGTTAGAGACCTTGCGCCCATCCACATTCCATCTGAAGATGCCCACAGATGCTCAATAGGGTTTAGGTCTGGAGACATGCTTGGCCAGTCCATCACATTTACCCTTAGATTTTTTAGCAAGGCAGTGGTCATTATCATGTTGGAATACTGCCCTGCGGCTCAGTCTCCGAAGGGAGGGGATCATGCTCTGCTTCAGTATGTCACAGTACATGTTGGCGTTCATGGTTCCCTCAATGAATTGTAGCTCCCCAGTGCTGGCAGCACTCATGCAACCCCAGACCATGACACTCCCACCACCATGCTTGACTGTAGGCAAGACACACTTGTCTTTGTACTCCTCACCTGGTTGCCGCCACATACACTTGACACCATGAGGAAGACTCCATGTCCTTAGTCTGCTTGTCTTCAGCAAACTGTTTGCGGACTTTCTTGGGCATCATCTTTAGAAGAGGCTTCCTTCTGGGACGACAGTCATGCAGACCAATTTGATGCAGTGTGTGGCGTATGGTCCGAGCACTGACAGGCTGACCCCCCACCCCTTCAACCTCTGCAGCAATGCTGGCAGCACTCATAAGTCTATTTCCAAAACACAACCTCTGGATATGACGCTGAGCACTTGCACTCAACTTCTTTGGTCGACCATGGCGAGGCCTGTTCTGAGTGGAACCTGTCCTGTTAAACCGCTGTATGGTCTAGGCCACCATGCTGCAGCTCAGTTTCAGGGTCTTGGCAATCTTTTTATAGCCTTCGCCATCTTTATGTAGAGCAACAATAATTGTTTTCAGATCCTCAGAGAGTTCTTTGTCATGAGGTGCCATGTTGAACTTCCAGTGACCAGTATGAGAGAGTGAGAGCGATAACACCAAATTTAACACACATGCTCCCCATTCACACCTGAGACCTTGTATCACTAACGAGTCACATGACACCGGGGAGAGAAAATTGCTAATTGGGCCCAATTTTGGACATTTTCACTTAGGGGTGTACTCACTTTTGTGGCCAGCGGTTTAGACATTAATGGCTGTGTGTTGAGTTATTTTGAGGGGACAGCAAATTTACACTGTTCTACAAGCTGTACACTCACTACTTTACATTGTAGCAAAGTGTCATTTCTTCAGTGTTGTCACATTAAATATATAATACAATATTTACAAAAATGTGAGGGGTGTACTCACTTCTGTGAGATACTGTATATATATATATATATATACACACATACATGCACACTTTTTATTTCTTTCAGAATTTAATATAATATAGCCTAATTCTTTACTTATCTGCCATTTTGGATTTAATTTATGCTTCGCATTCTGGAATTGCCTTCTCTGCGAAGGACATGTGATTTTGTCTTTACATTTCTAAAACAAGCTATATGCCGTCTAACATATGGAACAATATTCACATCAGGTATGTCCTTAAGATGGTGCCTTAGACAGTGAACTGAGTGAGGACATACAGATTGGCATTGATGCTTAATAAATACTGAATAAACACAGGAGTATTTTCTGTTCCCTTGATGCCTAATGCATCACTGTGATTTTCCCCAGCCTCTCCTCACCCTGTTTCACCGCCATGTGTCTGTAGCAAATGCTTAGGAACAGATGAAGCTTAAGATTACAAATCACACAACTGTTTTTTTCTCAAAATGTCTGTGCACTTTTCCTCAGTTAATCTTAGACGCTCAAAAATATAAGGTGGGAGGAGTGGGTAATTTGGAAAGCAGATGTGTGAGGTATTGTTCATCTAATAAAAATAAAAGCTGGATATCTTCTTTAATGCTCTGTGGTTTGCCTTGGCACACATCTCATAACAGAGTTACTCTTTGAGTCTTCCGCCATCTGAAGCTAAGGGATGCATTGATTTACTTATTGACTGGCATCACACTGCTTTGTGGGAATTGTTGTTATGCGGCAAGAGTAGATGAAACTGAGAATCTCAGAACCCCTGAGGAAATTGTGACGGATGGGCTGCTCACACATATGGAGTGGAAAGTGTTTTGGCTGTGTTTGTAGGCGATTGTTGGAGTTGCAGAGGCAGCAGGACAATGCCAAGAACAAGGGAGACTCATTGAACCACAACTACAGTATCCCAGAATCCTCATAATGAAAGCACAGGGATGCTAAGACCGATTCCTTTTATATTGATTGCAAAAAATTAAAATAAAAAAAGACAAATAAGAATTTTATTTTACTAAACTGCACTGACAGTGGGGAGCAAGTGGCATATTCTTGTTTAAGAGTTCTAGTCTTTAAATTTATGTGCTGAGAAAAAGTTCTGATGCACGAAAAAATAAAATACAAGAAAAAAATACAGAAGGCAGTTGCAACATGTGCAAAGAAAGCCATTTGGTTGTATTCTAGTAAATGGGAAATTAATGCATTGTTCGGATCATCCACTATAGAGGGTCATAATGGACCCTTTTCACAAAACCGTGATGATGCATTTAACGGTCATCAGTATCCTAAATCCTCATATATATATATATATATATATATATAAATATTTTTAAATGTATTCACATTTATAACACTATAATTCGTATTATATCACCTTCAAACGCATCAAATTACAAAAGAAAAAACAAGTTAACGCTAACGTGAGGGTGTTTCTAATGCAGCGTCTATGAGAGGGATGATAAATTTGACATTGTTCTCTCTTCTGACTGCTGTTATCAGTCTCTCTCAGTTTTTTATCCTTTTATTGAAAGTGTTTCTTTTGCTTTTTGAGCAAATGGCAATGCAAAAAAAATATTTGTGGTACTCTCCCATTCACTGATCTTAAAGTTAACCCAACTATGACGACTTCCGCTGCTGAGAAACCCAGAAACGTGAAAAAGTCAATTGGAAACATGTTCCTCTACCTGCATTTCTGCGTAACTAAAAAAAAACGTACCTATAAGTAAGAAGTTTCCAGTTGAAATTAATTTTGGATCTTAAAGGGGTGGTTGACTGTTTTTTTTCTAGGCTTGATTGTGTTTATGGGGTGCAGTCTAACATGTTCATGCTTTGTTTAGTTTTTTAAGTATTATTTTTCACATAATTTACCTTTATTCTACACCGCTCTGTCCCTTCTCTGATAAACACGCTGATAATTTCCTGCTTTTAAGAAGCCTCTTCCTCAGAAATACGCAATGGGCTGAGATTGGTCAGCTGGCCCAGTGTGTTGTGATTGGCTAAACCGCCTCTAGTGCGCGTCTAAATGTCCCGCCCCTCGCCTCAGCGGCATGTGCTCCGGTTGTATTGTAATCGCAATCAACCACCCCTTTAAAGTCAAATTATTATCATTTAAATAAATAACAATTAAAATACTATGAATGAGTGAATTGAAATATAAAATTGAAAAGTAAACAAGATGTGCTTTCTGCCATCTTGGTCTCTGTGAACTTGAGCATGAAACTCTGTGTATAGGCTGCTTGCCTTACAGACATAAAAATATATCTATAGAGAGTGAAATGTCTACTTTCAAATAAAGCAATTCAAATGAAAAACAAACATTCTCAGATTATGTAATCCATATGAAAGATGTATGCAGGCGCATCACTACTGCGGAGATGATGAGTCAGTGTTGCCGACTTCATCTCTTAAACCGAAAACAAAAAAGCACTAGTTTATCAATTAATTATTAAAATGTTAATTCAGCCTCCTTTAAGGTTGTGACGGTGAGGAATTTTTCCCACCGGTTAATCGACGTGTTGTCACACCGGTTATCACCGTGGTAGGGGATCGTTTGAGTTTTCCATATTTTCCTCGCTTTCCTTTGGTTTTAAATACCCTGTAAGCACCGTGCGCGTTTTACTTTGACTTTCATATCAAAGGCAATTCGGCGTCAAGCAGATGTTAGTTTTTAGTTATTTTTAGTTCCCCCTCTTTCCCTAACTTTCCTTTGCTTAAATAGTTTATAAAAGCACCGTGTGCATTTTACGTTAGCTTTGAAGAAATTCAATTCAAGTAACAACAAAATACAACGTAGAACATATAAGTTTTATTAACAAAACAAATAAAAATGCACCATGCTATATGCCTAATATTAAATTACAAATAATGTACACAAAGTTTAAATATACTAAACTAAAAATCAGTTAAGAATGAGAAACAAACAATTATGAAACGAAGAACGTTTATTAGCAAAAATGAATAAGAAAGTCTGCAGGGACTGCATACACCTTGATGTAAAATAAAGGGAAAAAATCACACTGTTTAAATAAAAAGCAGCAAATACTGTGGAACCAAATGAATGAGAAACGAATGTTTAAAAAAAACAAAAAAAATACATTATCCCTTAGATCAGCGATGCCCAATCGGTCGATCGCGAAGGCAGTGCGGGTAGATCGCGCTTTAGGTCAGTAGTTCTCAACCAGGGGGGCAAGAGATAAAACTCAAATATAATATATTCACTAATATTATGGCTCGCATGTTAAGTAATGTAAAAAATATATAGCCTATAAATAAATAACAGTACCACCTCTCTAAATATTCTGTGTTTCGGAGCAGCACATATTTCTCATCGTGTGTAATACAGACTGAACGGTGGATCAAAACAGCTGTATGAGCATATGATACGCAAACTACTGCTCTCTGCTGGATAAAAGAAGCCAGTGTCACACTAGTAGCCTAAAGTTTTGATGGACGACTATTGTAATCAAGGTAAAGCTGATTACAGTGACATACAGGATCGTGCATTAGGCGTGCGTTGTATCCGTTATAAATGATGCGTAAACGAACCGTGTATGTGTGCTCTCGGCTCTCTCATCACTATAACATCATATTTCTGCTTGAATACAGCTCAGTATATTCACATAGTTGAATACAGCGAGTGTTTTATAATGGATGCTCGCGTGTGTTGGCGAAGTTTATAGGATCAGTGGTGTTTGTGTGCATACGGGCATCAGACGCTCCAAACAACTTGTTCTTACAGAGGAACTGCTGATGGCGTCGTGAATAGGGAATAATAATAAAACATTATTTTATTTTGTATTATTAAATTAATGAAATATAAAGATACATCCCAACAAGCCTTTTTAATTATTTATTTAATATGTATTTGATCATTTATTTACTTTTCACTTGGCAGATCTCGGTGAGTTTCTCATTTGAAAAGATCCGCACACAAAAATGTGTGGGCACCCTTGACTTAGATTAATGTCAGACTCAGAAGTCAACAGGCTTAAAACGGGCACTTTTACATTTCGTTTTGAAACTCTTCCTGCCATCGTCTTGTCTGTCTCACCTCACTCTTCATGTCAGTCATCTCTCTTCACGTGATAAATTAAATTTGATCTGTGATGTAGAGGTCTGTGCGGGACTGTTTTTTTTAGTCCCGCTCCCGTAAGGTTTTATTCCGCACCCACCCGCTCCCGCAATATATTCACTGTTTGTTCACATTTCTGCTGAAAGACAGAGAGATAGGCCAACAAATAAAAGTTTGGTCTGCACAAAATTGTATTTATTTTATTAATCTTGTCAAGAGTCTTGAATTTATTGACAGAAAAATGTAATTAACATTTTGCTGCCAACACGGAATAAAGTGTCACAGAGAGAAAAAGTTATACAAAAATTGTAATCCTTATTTTTATTCGTCTTGTCAGGATAAAATTTGTTTAGGCTAACATTCAGCCTACAACACAATAGGAAAAAAAATGTTGGTTTAGCCTAATAGCTATTTTATTAGTCTTGCCAAAATACTAAATTCAATTAACATCTTTCTGTTAACACTGTAAAATGTGCAGCAGAGAAAAATAAATTAATTCGACAGTCTGTCATTTAAAATGATAGGATAAGCATAATACAAAAAAAAAGAAACAAAGGAAAGACGAGTTGAACGTCCTTCAAGGACATTGCATCCACACTTTGCTCCATCCTTATTCTGCTCTGTCACTCATCACAACCTGCCTGTTCTATCTGAGAGCCGTATATTATATCTGCTATGCTGCTCTGAGCATCGTTGCACATGCTGTGCACAGACCCCTGCAAATAAAACGAAGCACTGGTTCATGCGTGCAGAGCATGCATAATGGTCCGAGTGCAGGCTGTACCGGTGCTCGATAAGAATAAAGCACAGATATGCTGTTCTGAAAGGACGTCAGGTACGGGATATTGTTAGACCACCCGCTTCCGTTCAAATTGCACCAGAGTTACCAACCGTTACTGCGTTGTATTCGGGAAATTAATCCGTGACGCAAGAAATCTGGTCGGTACAGCCGCGGCAATGCAGACCTAGACTGCTGTGATGCAAGACTCTCGTTTGTTTGGTGCGCTGCATTGAGCAGCTGCGTTCAGTTTTAATTGTAGTGTCCTCTAACTGAACAAAATAATTATATTACTATAAAAAAAATCTAAACAACGGTGCTGCGGTGGGCAAGTGACGTAACGGTGTTGCGGCTTAACACCGGTATCACTGCCAACACCGTCTATCGCGGCAAGCCTAGCCTCCTTACTGTTTTTCCCTGACACATTCACAATCATTACTTCTGCTGGTGTGCCGTGGCAAGCCTTATGCATGTGCTTGAGCGCTTATTAGGCAATGTAGGCAGTTAAAGGCACATTATTAGGATTTAAATGGTTTATTAATAAACATGTAATTAGTCGACTAATGCTTCAAATGAACGACTACTAGTTGACCAGAAAAGGGCAGCCAAGGGCAGCCCTAATAAAAAGTATAACTTAGAAGTTCATCAAACCTAATTTTCAGCAAGAACATGTTATTTAAACTGTCCTTGAAACACTCCAGTTAAGCTCTTTATATATATAGCCATGGCTTGTTCAGTTGGCAAAGCTAGTACAGTAAACAAGTGCCAGACATATTAAAAGCTGAAAAAAGTCAGTCCTGGCCTTGTGTAACAGAATACAGTGCCTAATAGACAAGAAGTAAATTAAATTGTGCCATAATTATGGGAATTATAAATGCATCTTGGAGGAACAATCAAAACCATTAGCAAAGTTCTAACAAGGAAAAACTCTTTCATGGAGTCACAGAGGCTGGCAAATGGTGACCAGAGCTGCAGAACATTCAGGTGGGAGAAGGCCATGCAATATTTATTAAAAGGCAGTTGAGAGGCAGGGAGTATTATAGAGCGAGCATGATGGGCAGACAATAGAGGAGAGAAACAAGTATGAAATAGTATCAACAAAATGACAATGCAGAGGAAACGCAGACTCGACAGAAAAATAATAAAATGCAAACAGAAAATATGTTTTGATAAATAAGACAGCACTATTTTGATTTATAATCATCTAATGAATAAATCATATTTCATTGATGTATGGTTTGATATTGACAATATTTGTGTCTGGCAAAAAAATCCAACTAGAGAATAAAGACGGATATCTGTTTTTTGGTCTTGGTGTGTGATATCACGTTTTTGGGCATATAACATGGTGCTATCATTCATTTGAATATTTAAAAAAAAAAATCGAAGTTAGAACCACCATTGGATTATAGTGTATACCATTTAAATGGTTAATATGAACATCAATAAACATGGTGGCTGTGTTTGGTATTTTTTAGAGCAAAAACAGGCAAAGGTTGTACTTCTTGTTTTTTTTGTGTAAAAATAAAAACTAATTTCATTGAGAAAACGGCAAAGTATGAAAGATATAAATATATACGCTTCTATATCTTCAAAATAAGGTCAATTGACTCTTCGCAAAAACAAAATTTTGTTTGGTTTTTGGCAGACTCGGTTAAAACAACAATTACTATATTTACTTCAAATTTGGTAATTTTTTTAAGAAATTCAAACAATAAATACTGTTTTGTGGCTCTTTAATGTGTCGTGACAGATCACTGTTTTGCCTCAGTTCAAGCGACACGATTTTTTTTTTTTACTGAACGAATGTGTTTTAAAATGTAGCGTACAATACTTCACAAAATATCTTAAGTAAAGTTAAATCAGATTAAAAAATTCTTACACAAAAAAGCCTCTTTACTAGTTATAGCATGAAATAAACATGAATGAACTTCAGAAGGCATCTTGTTTTAACCATGTAAAGGTGTCAATACACACCATTTTTCAAGTTTAAGTCCACCAAAGTTAATCTACTCTCTGTCTGATTTTTTTGTAAAATTTTGCTTGCAGTATGCATCAGACATTCAGTGAAGTGAGACTAAGCCGGAATAGGGAAAAGTATTTTAACATCTATGGGTGTAATATTGGCTTTCAGATTTGTTCTTTGCATGCTATAATTTTATTTATAATAAAGGTCTGTAGCCTCCATAGTACTGTACATGCAGTACAGCATATGAAGCATTAATACTCCCAGCACTCCGGAGAAGATGAGCTTTTGAATAAATCCACCCTGGGGATTATGGTTTTCTGGACTTAGATTAATCTGACCCCCCTAAAAAACAACGCCAGGGACTAAGAAAAACAAAAACAAAACACCCTACAACCTTGAGGGTTATCAGTAGGGCACAATAATGATGAATAAACTATGTGGGGTGATAAACATGAAAGCAGATGGTGGTATGTCTTGTGTGCCACAAACACATTGACATTTGAGTCAGCATGACCTAATTTTATGCCGATTCTGTCCTCTGTCTTGATTTGATTTGCCAGAATGAGATTTTTTTTTGTTGGTCCCTATCTTTCTTTAATTGGGGATGGATTTAAAAATATTTTAATGTCTATGAAGACAGCCTTAATAATATGCAAAAATAATGAATAATGAATAATTATTAATTTATTTATCATTCAAACAACAGCAGGTTCTCAGATTAAAGAAAAAATGACAATTAAAGTCTTTCCCCATCAAACCATAGCCAAATGTCATGCAGGATTTCCTAAAAAAAACTTTTTGGGAAAATGTCCCACCAAGGGGTGGCTTTAAACACTAAAGTGGTTCAAATCTAGATGCTACTCCGAGCGTGAAAGGCACCCAGCCATTTTTGGCGCTAGTCCCACCACTTAGCAACATGGTACAAATGGGGCCAATTTTGGCCAAGTACATCCGGCTGTACACTTGTTTAATCTGTAATATTATTATAAATAAATGGAGAGAGAAAAACAGGTAACGGTCATATGATTCTAAAATTAATCCAGCTGATATTGTGTTTTGCATTTTACCTCACTTGTGGTTTCTATCATGAATCTTTAGTAATGTTTTTCATAACTAGTGATCTGCTTAACTGTGTGCTTCCATATCCTAAAATGAAATAGACCCTCAAAAGTAGCATCTGAAATGCTCTTAATAGGGCATAAAATAGTGCTTGTGTGAAGTGCTTGTAAAGTTAAATTAGCATGATGCTAAGCTAACAACATGATTTTCTAATGTGACAAATATAAAATAATAAGCTTCTGACAACTCTTTTAGTCTTTATAAAAATAAAAAAACACTCAAAACCATTTTGAGTTAGAATAGTTTGCAAGAGCACGACAGCAGTAAAAGCAAACTAGCAGACTAACTTCCCTTTCGAGCGGTCTCTCCCATTGGGGAAACTCCAGTTTACTCTGAATACTGAAGCCTGATTTGTTCCGATTCATCTAGCTTCATGAACAAATGGTGCTTCAGCCAGCCAAAAGGGATGGGGCCGACTGCTATCGTATGTTATATGAGTGCTCTTAGCGCCATTTTGTCCGAATTTTCTTCTCTAGCATGAAGATCATCTCCTCGCTGGACTCTGAAGGAGATGAAGCAGCAGGAAGCTCGAAGCCTACTTGCCATAGAAGAGCCTTAAAAGAGCATTCCCTGAGCACATTTCCACTACGACATTATTTAAAATGTTGCGCCACGAGTGTGAGGGGGGCGTAATTAATGACAGAATTTTCCTTTTTGGTGAACTAACCTTTAAGGAGCATCGTAGAGTGACTGACCTGGCTCACTGCACCACAAAGACCACTGTGCAGGCAATCGACAAGGCCATGACCGACCTTGTGGTTCTGAAGTGCAACCTTTCATTGAATCTAATGGAGATCAAGGACGCTAACAAGGTCGCCTTCCTGGACTCCCCAGTTATCCTCCATGGGACTGTTCGGCCCTGCAATGGATGGATTTCCGAAAAGTTTCACTGCGGCACAGAAGTAATCAAGCCATGCTTCACTTCCTACTAAAGCAGTCAAGCTCGGCAGCTGATCCAATTCCAACAGTACCCTTAGACGGCTAAACGCTTCCCGTTTCGTAAGTGCCAGGTACCCCAACCAAGAGTGGCATTGGATTTTAATGCTGCAGAAGCCATCCTGATCCCAATTCAGAGAGGAAGAGATGAGGGCTAGGTCCCGCCGAGGCCGGACGGCCGTCAAAGAAGTCTTGCACTCACTCTCCATCCCCCCGTTTGGCTCTGTGCAATAGAAACTTTGCTCAAGCCAGGCCCATCCTTTTAACTCAGCATGCGCCCAAGCTAACTACCACTGTGATAGCGACCCACATACTTGAATGAAAACATCTCTTTTTCTCATTACCACGAATGCCAGTGGCCTGCTTCCTTGTGGTGACCTGCCAATCGAAAGACTCAGACTGCTTACCACCTGGCTTCAGGCTTTGAAAGCCATCCTCGGTGTGTTAAGCTGAGTCCTGCAGAACGTAGAACAAGGATACTCGCTCCAGTTCGCTCGCAGACCCCAGGACAACGACTCTCACTTTCTCGGGGCCAAAGTGCAAAGTCTGCTCACACAAGATGGTTCCTCTACCGAAATATTTTTTTAATCTGTTAAATTGTGGGGAGATTTTAATGTAAATGTTATTATACTGATGTTTTTGTCACATAATTTGTTTTTTATTTTCCTGCCCAGGGACAGCAGATGAAATTTAGCTCTGTAGCTAATTCTGGGGCAGTTTTCTCATTGTCTATTGTCCCTGTCAAATAATGAATAAAAAAAATATTGTTTCATAATTTGTTTCATAATGTTGATGTATGGCACACTTTTGGATTCATTTATAATTTGTGAGAACAACATAAATGTATATCTTTCATTAGGTTATCATGTATCCAATTTGGAAAAATATAATCAGAAATATTTCTTATCACTTTTAACAAACATTGGACATTGAACAGTTATGGTTACTAAATTATGAATTTAAACAAAGTTAAATTAATTTGAGATGCAGATTCACCTGATATTTGAAGACTTTGCAATGTACAAGGTTATAATCATTCGATCTAGACTTATGCAGTTGGCAAATGCTTTATTGCAATGTGACTTGCATTGCATTTCTTTCTTTTCCCTCTTGACCTTGGCATGGTCTACTGTTACAAGTAAAGTGTCAATCTTAGGGTGCTTTCACACATGGCCCATTGCTTTGGAACCTGGCACGTTTCCCCCCTTAGCTCGGTTCATTTGGGCATATGTGAACACGGCAATCGTGCTCGGATCTGCACCAAAACAATCGGTCCGAGATCGCCTGAACGAGGTGAAACTTTGACCAATGAGAGAACAATTTACTCGTGCGTGACTTGTATTAACAAATTTGGTCCGTGTGAAACTTTGCCGTGTGAAAGCGAACCTCACCAAGAATAAAAAGCAACATTGTAATAATTGTAATCCCTGTTTTGGAACAAATAAATTGATCTACAGATGTGAAAGCACCCTTAAAGACTTCTAGAATAGCTAAAAGGTCACAGTAATGAACTTTGTGTCTTTTTTTTCCATCATACAGGTGACCATCCTCATCATACTGGCCTTGGCCTTTCTGGCCTGCATAGTGTTTCTGGTGGTGTACAAGGCGTTTACCTATGACCACACCTGCCCTGATGGCTTTGTGTATAAGGTAAGTAGATAAACACAAAGGACAGCTTTACTATCAGCTTGCGCCAGTGCAAACCATCTTTTGGAGTTAAAAATAGTACCCTCAGGTTTTACTAAAGACGCACAGTGACGAATTAGCAGGGAAAAGGCGTGGCGTTATTTTTGCGCCTGACCTTATTGAATATGCTTTTCTAGTAGTTTACCTTTCAGACACAAAAGTTATGGGAGGAGAGTATTCAAATGAATCATGTAACAAGATTTACTAACATTTGCGCTCATCAAATTACCGGCATTTGCGCCATTATTTAACGCCCCCAAAAATATTTCTTAAACTATTTTGCACTTGAAATGGATGCAATTTGTTGCTAGGAGAGGCATCGCAGAGAACAGAGAGCACGTGGTGTCACGTGTTTGTTAGTATTATTTTAATATGACTCATTGAAAATGAACTGTTTTGATGTGTTTGTGAGGATATATTCTGATATGATAGCAAGGTAAAGTTTTTAAATGCATTCAAGCATTTGTGATTAATAGCAATGAGTCTTTCACGTCCCTGTGGAGGAATTTTGACCCACTCTTATTTGCATAATTGTTTTAATTCAGCCACATTGGAGTGTTTTCGAGCATGAATGGACAGTTTAAGGACATGCCACAGCATCTCAATTGGATTTAAGCCCAGACTTTGATTTGGCCTCTGCAAAACCTTAATTTTGTTTTCTTGAGCCATTCAGAGGTGAACATGCTGGTGTGTTGGGGATCATTGTCCCGCTGCATAACACAAGTGCACTTGAGCTTGAGGTCACAAACTGATGGCCGGACATTTCCTTCAGGATTTTACGATTGAGTGCAGAATTCATGGTTCCATCAATTATGGCAAGTCGTCCAGGTCCTGAAGCTGCAAAGCAGCATCAGACCATCACACTACCACCACCATGTTTGACTGTTGATATGGTGTTATTTTTATGAAATCCTTTGTTGGATTTACGCCAGATGTAATGGGACACACACCTTCCAAAATGTTCAACTTTGGTCTCATTAGTCCACAGAATATTTGCCTTGGGGATAATCAAGATATTTTTTGGCAAATGTGAGACAAGCCTTTGTGTTATTTTTGGTCAGCAGTGGCTTTTGGTTTGGAACTCTCCCATGAATGAAGTTTTTGCCCAGTCTCTTTTCTTATTGTTGAATCATGAACACTGACCTTAATTGAGGCAAGTGAGGCCTGCAGTTCTTTAGACGTTGTTCTGGGTTCTTTTATGATCTCATGGATGAGTTGTCGTTGCGCTCTTGGAGTAATTTTGGTAGGCCGGCCACTTCTTGTAAGGTTCACCACTGTCACAATTTTTCTCCATTTGTTGATAATGGCTCTGACCATGGTTCGCTGGAGTCCCAAAGCCTTAGAAATGGCTTTATAACCCTTTCCAGACTGATACGTCAACTATTTTGTTTCTCATCTGTTCTTGAATTTCTTTAGATCGCGGCATGATGTGTTGCTCTTAAAGCATGCTTCACTTTGTCAGAGAGGTTCTTCTATTTAAGTGATTTCTTGATTTAACAGTCTGGCAGTAATCAGGCCTGTCTTTGTCTAGTGAAATGTAACTCTGCTTTCTAAAATAGTGTGGTTAGTTCTTTCATGATTTAACAGGAGGGGGCAATTCATTTTTCACGTAGGGTCAGGCAGGTTTGGACAGCTTTTTCCCCTTAAAAAATGAAATAATCATTTAAAAACTACATTTTGTATTTACTTGCATTATCTTTGTGTAATATTAAAATTAGTTTGATGATCTGAATCTTTTCAGTTACAAATATGTAAAACAAATAATAAATAAAAAAAACAGGAAGGGGGCAAAAACCTTTTCATGGCACTGTATATACTGCTGTAAAATTCATAGTTGTTCAAATTAATACTAATGCTAACTTTGTTTTTCGACCAAATTCCACAACATTAAAAGGCAAGAAAAAAGGCAAATTACAAGGAAAATTTGTACACTTTTATATTTTTTAAATGTACTTAATTGCATCTTCGTAATTACAGATCTGTAATTACAAATGTATATAAAAAACATTACTACTTAAAAAAAAATATGGTAAAGTATATTTTAGTTTACCATAAATGTAGCACATTTTAACAATATTTCAAACACACATGAAGTAGTTATGAAATTACATATACTTAATAAACCTTCTTAAATGATTGGTACATTAATCTCTGACAATGACAGAATAGCGATGTGTGTGATGCACATTTGTCACATTGAAGCATTTAAATGATAATCTTGAAATAGTAATGCTCATATGCTGACAACAAATTTGTAGTTCAAATTTATAGCTCTAATGTTGCATATTCCTATTTTTTCCATCAGCACAAGCGCTGCATCCCTGCCTCACTGGAGGCCTACTACACTGCCCAGGACGCCAACAGCCGCGGCCGCTTTTACACCGTCATCAGTCATTACAGCATGGCCAAGCAGACCACCTCCCGCTCCGTTTCTCCATGGCTTCCCGCTGGAAGTGCCCAACATGATGTCAAGCCTCCCAACACAGACAGCCAATGAGATTTTCCATGCTGCTTTTTAAAGATTTGTTATCACGTCCACCTGCATCACGCAATTCCCTAACCCCCAATATTTCCACCAGCTCATTTGTGTCTTTTTTGTCCAGTGTTTAATTTTTTAGCTGCGTAGTTTTAATCTTATATTGATTTTTTTATTATTATTTATTCATATTTATTTTTGTTGTACATTTGTTTTTGTATTTAATACTCAACTATTGTTTGTACAAAGGCATGACTGCAATCTTGTCAAGGGGTTTCCCCACAATGTCTGTGAGTGTCAATGACCCATTATGGAAGCAGAATATACATACGCCCCTTATGTACTGTAGTTAGGTAACAACAATCTTGAAAGGCATGATAAAACAGGGAGTTTTGTGCTTTTATTTCTGAAACAGTAGAAAATATACATACATGGTATCACGTTAGAAGATGAAATCAGACAGCCTACTTGTTAGACTCATTTTTATGTACAACCTATTACAACATATTATTGAAATATTGATATAGGCCAACAAAAGAGTGGGGGAGCTATGATGTCCGAACCCGGAAGAGTAATTCACAGCGGGTTCCTTTGAGATGTTCCTATGGGGTTTAATAATGGGGTTTTTTTTTCAATTTATGAGTTAAATAAAACCTGTGGTAAAAATAACTTGATGAAACTTTTACGTTTTGTTCTACAACGTAAATTACACACATCCATACCCAAAATGAAAAATTTGAAGCAGTTATGTTCATTTTTTGAAAATGTATATTTTTAATAAGTAACTATATAAGAACTTTTGGGCTGTGAGTGTGTGCAGTTTACTTTGTAGAACAAAACATAAAAGTATCATCAAGTTATGTTTACCACAGGCTTTATTTTACTCATAAATTGAAAAACCCCATTAAAAACCCCATGGGAAAATCTCGAAGGAATCCATGGCGAATTACTCTTCCGGGTTCTGACGTCATAGTTCCCCCACTCTATTAAATGGCAAAATAAAATAAATGTACAGAATGTTATGGTTCCTACTTTGAACCTCGATGTAAATAACTCATGAGAGCAATTACCTATGTGTGTGTTCGTCAGACACATTGTAATATTCTCACTGTTTCTCAATGGATGGAGGTGTTTAGAGCTTTGCGACTTGCTTTAGCTGGTGTCTATGCTTGCATTTAACCAGAGGCGAAACCTTGGACTCTTGAGATTATTTGGTGAAATGTGAATCTGAATTCCTGCCAAAGCTTGATTTTCTGCTATGTTTGGTCTCAAGTCTGCTCTTTTTCCATTTTTATATTTGTTGTCAGAAAAAAAAACGGATTTTTGAAATCTTGTGCTGTTATTAGTTGAGATGTAGCAAAGCCTTGAGTATTTTTGGATTGTGTATCCTTTAGGTTCAAAATAATAAAGATATACAAGGTGTTCAATTGTTGTGTCTTTTGGGGTCTTTTGGTTTTTGTTGAGTGGTGGATTAGCTCTCTCGCTCTGTGTGTGTGTGTGTGTGTGTGTGTGTGTGTGTGTGTTGTGTGTGTGTGTGTGTGTGTGTGTGTGTGTGTGTGTGTGTGTGTGTGTGTGTGTGTGTGTGTGTGTGTGTGTGCGTGTGTGTGTGCGCATGCGTGCGTGCGTGCGTGCGTGCGTGCGAGATAAAATCGTGCGTGCGTGCGTGACAAAACTGGGACATTTGTAACACACATATCATAAGAAAGTGCAACACACATATCATAAGAAAGTAAAAATAACAATGATATATCTTCGATATCTCAATTGTTTCTCTTTATTCTCTTTGACAGCAGTGAAATGAAATGGAAAACAAAATAAACATTTAAAATTGTAATTTTTTTATATATAAAAAGGCCCACTATTTTGAAAAAGAAGAGTTCTTAATTGTATTGAACGTGGACTTCTAGATCACATCTAACCTTAAAAGTATATTAAAAACTAAACTCTGTTTGCAGATTAAGTCACTTAGATGTACTCAAAGAGAGTACTCTTTCATGACTAAGTACACTTTGTAAAACATGTTTCATTCTTTAAAAATGTAATTATGGAAGTAATTCTAAAGATGGACCTAAGTCCTGATAAGTGGGTCAAAAAATATTCTAAAGTTAATATGCATTTAAACTATAATACACTTATTTAATTGCATTAACTTGGAATTAAGTGTCCAAGACCATCAGTATAATAAGTGTATTTTTTTTCCCACAAGGGCAAGCCACCTCGAGAAAGTTAATAAAACAGCTATCCATTTGTCTTCTGAGCAAACTGATACCCGAGTAGTTCATTAATCATAACAGCAACATGGCAATAGCCTTGTAAACCACATATCAGAAATACAATATCTAACTGCTTAAAACAATGTCCAATAACAATGACTTCACAAATCTGTCAGAACTCACTCCGCTGACTCAAGATGATCACAGTTTCTCTCTCCTGGGTGGGCTAGAGTCTCATATGAGTGAAGCACAGCAGTCGCACATTAGACTGACAGCTGGTTTATTTCTGCTTGGCTAATTAGCAGCCCTGTTCATCTCGTCTGTTTATAGCTCTCCTTCACCTCACATTCTCTCATGCTGAGAAGACCGAGCCACATCCTGAATGTCAAGATACAGATCGAAAAACAGATGCCATGGATGCACTGATTCTGTAATCAGTTGACCATAGATGCTAAATGAGTATAAAACGAGAAAACTCTTAAAATACTCTTAAAAAAGCAATATAAAAGTCAACACAAAACAGCATTTGAAAGAAATCGAATTCCTTAGGAAAATGCAGTTCTGGGTCAAACACAATATTCAATGATAAATAAATAAATTAATCAATAAAAATGCAGGGTGGCTCTTGATTTTGAAATTGATGTGATCATGAAAAGTTGGCTACTGGTTATTATTTATATGTCAGTCAAAATGGAAAGCCATTTTAAGTTATAGATTTTTTTTTTTTAACGCACTGATGGAGTTTTCAGAGAAACATTTCAGACGAAATTGAAATTTGAGGGTACTCAATTAAGTCTCATGAGCTATGAAAGAGCAACATATGAGCAATAACATTTTCTGGCTTTATCCATAACGAGCATTCATTCAAAAGCCTATATTAAACTGCACTGTACTTGACAAGAACAAGATCTGTGAGAATGGTGTTCAAAAGATCCTTTGAACTGGTTTTATCGTTGATTGGATACGACACTTAAGGACATTTGCAAATCCTTCTGAGGTTTTAGATTTAAGAGGATTTTCTCAAAGTATAAGGTAGATCAAGCCATATCTGTGCTGGGAGAAAGATGTTGTCAAAGACAAAAAAATCCCACAGAGCAGTGAGATCACAAATCATGCAACTTGTTTAAAACAGCTTGCGGTGGTTTGCTAGTGTAGATGCATGGTCTCCCAAACTGACAAAAACCTCAAACCCTTCTAAAATCCATCAGAACAGACTAGGCTTAGGCAGGCTGGCTGAAGCTGGCTTTCACGGTGAGCATCATATTCTTAAAAATAACACACAGATTTGTAAACACACGGCTCAGTCTTTATTTGCCATGTTAGATGGGGTCCCTTAATAGTAAACATAAACTTTAAATAAACAATAAAGTGGTGTTTTTTATTTATTTGACTTCATGTCTGTGGTTTTACCACAATGTAATTTGGCCTTTCAAAAAGTCAGGACCTTTTATTTGGACTGCTTCATGTCATACTATGTTATAGTCTGTGGTATTAATATTGTAACAGATAGTTGCTGATTTATTTTAATAAACATTAAATATCATCATAAATATTTCCCAAATGTCCCATGACCATAAAAAAATCACAAATCTGAACATTTCAAAAATGTAAATAAATAAATAAATACATACTGTACAAATAGATAATACAAATTGATAAATATATAGGTAATTGTCTGTGTTTATTTTATCATTATCACTGGGTCTCCAGCATTTCATTAAAAATATAAAAAACTGTTACACTTTCATTTTCATCTAGCATAATCATGTTTAAATGCATAGCCATAAGTAAATTAACAACATGTATTTTGACAAATTCTGCCTTCATTTGTCACCCCCTATGAAAAATATTTTACAATTTAGCATATTTTTAAAAAGAGCACTTACTACAGAAACCATATACTTTAAAATAATATAATTCATGTTATTCACAATTGATTGAAAATGTATTATATGGTTATAAAGTGTACATTTATATTAAGTGAGTGAATTTATAAAGTAGGACCTACGTAGATGTCAATATACTCATTTCTATTGAAAATGTTGTTGTAATTACACATTTGTAATGAAGTTACCCATTTAAAATATATTTATTTCAAGTGTAATATAGAATAATACACTACATTAAAATGATCAAGTAAAGTACTTTACATGCTGTGCTTTATTACAGTTAGTCAACACATCAGTAGTTTTTATTAAAACAAGTGATTCAAACTTTTAACATGGCATCAAAGAGCACTTTTTAAAAGTGTATTTAAGTGTGTTAAGAAATGTAGCCACGATAAGTACACTTGCATGACCTATCATTTCATTAATATTATATTATCTGTAAGTACAGTTTTCTTAAAAAATATACTTCTAAGATTTGATGTACAATACAAGCGCACATTCAGTACAATTACGTGCACTTTCTTTTTCACAAAGGACAAAATAATAAATATAGATGAATTTATGTTTTAGCAGATAACTAATGAAAATAATACAAACCTATAAAAGCATGCATACTACAGCATTTCCAAACCCTTAAACAGAACACAATAATCACTTTCAAAGAAAACACAAGAGCATGGAAGTGCCTGGGAGAAACAGGTCCAGTTAAATTAAGGTTTAGCATGTTGTGATGTTTCACTGTTGCTATGGAGGCAGCTGAAGCATCGAGCTTTCGTGTCTCACCACAACCTGTGGCAATGCACTTGTGAAGCATGTGAGGAGAAGCACAGCGGAAAACAACACGTCAGTATTTGTAAGTATAATGTATTTGAACACTAAGTGACGAACCAAAATGCAACCGAAGTACCTTAGTGTAAGTCAGTCTAATGACATCACAGTAAAAGCAGTGTAGGATGGAGATATGTCTATTGTAGTGTCAAGAAATAGGACTAATGCTGTCCCTCTGGTTTTCATGAATACTGAAGTACTGTGACAAATCCAGTTGGACTTATTCAATCTTTTTTTACTCAGATTGAGGCTTACAAACATGTATGTCGTGATAAATGTCTGCGTAAGAAGATGAATCTGACATACTATGTCTGCAGAGCCTATGCTTAAGAAATGGATTGGTTCCCTCAAGAGGTTACAGCAAATCTCTCTCTCTCTCTCTCTCTCTCTCTCTCTCTCTCTCTCTCTCTCTCTCTCTCTCTCTCTCTCTCTCTCTCTCTCTCTCTCTCTCTCTCTCTCTCTCTCTCTCTCTCTTCTCTCTCTCTCTCTCTCTCTCTCTCTCTCTCTCTCTCTCTCTCTCTCTCTCTCTCTCTATCTCTCTCTCTCTCTCTCTCTTCACTCTCTCTCTCTCTCTCTGTGTGTTGTGTGTGTGTGTGTGTGTGTGTGTCCTGCTGTGCCCCTGTCACCCAAAAGCTGTTGTCTGGCCACAAGGAGAGAGGGAGCAGGTCACCCGTCACGACTAAGTAAAGCAAGCAAGGTTAAAACAAAATCACAGAACACCACAAACAAAAGCGAAGCTCCACGACACCCCATTTTGTTTTTACACAGATGTCCCATCTCAACAGGAAGCTCTCCCACTGTGCTGATGCCGACCCCCTCTAACAGGGTCCCAACAGATTTCTGATTGTGACATCTGTCACCTCATTTTAGGCGAGAGCAGAGTTTGGTGCTCAAATGTAGCACAAGATGTTTTATTTTATATAGTCAGAACTTGACAAATGCTACAGGCGTCTCATGCATAGATATTAAGGTCTACATGAAGTGGCATTCACAACCCAAAACTTAAGGTCATATTAATGAGTCCAAAATGTTTGCATGCATTTTTCCACTTTTTCATATTCTCCTTCATCTCCTATCAAAATGCATCCTTCGCATGCTACATGTGAAGGATGCAAAATGCAGAAATTCGAACCTGATCCAAAAATTTTTTGATGGACGAAAGTTTCGGAGGCAGTGTGCAAACGTGATTGACAGAACGTGAGGTCGTATTTATTTTTTTATGTGCAAAAATATCGGATGAAAATATCGGACTCAGTGTGCAATCACCTTTACAATGTACTGAATTTTAGCATGAAACAGGATACCAATAAAAAAAAAGAACTAAAAAAAAAAACGACGAGACTTGCAAGTGCGCTTAAATGTATTGAATGAACACTTGTAGCCTAGTGTACTTTAAATATTAAATGTAAATGTAAAAAATTTACTTTGCTTCTTGACTATGTTTTCTGTTTTTATATTTTTTTTGTAGCGCTTTATAGAAGTATGTGTTGACTAACATATTAAAATATATGTAAAGTACTTTATTATAATTTTAACTATAGTGTTGATTATATATTTGTTGAGTATATTTAAAGTTGATACACATGTAATAAATTGCAACTTCATCTTTAAAATGTGTAAATACATTAAAGTGTGTCTATTTGTTGCAGAGACTATTTACACTAACTCTGCCCACCAACGAGTGATTGGGCAAGTCAGCTACAAAAGACAAAAAAAAAAATAATTCTACAAAAGTCTAACAACAGTTTCAGTGGCATATATGATAAATCATGTGCAGGAGGAATGTTTGACACGATACGGGTTCGAACTCGTCCTATTGCCGACTTTTTTTCTGACTTTTAAAATCTCATATCACATCAGACAGGGCAAATATTTTAAATAAAAATGAAGGAAATAATTGGGTACGGTTAGGTGTAGGGAGGGCTTATATTGTCCCATGGTGGCATCCATTTAATAATTTGGATTAAAATTATAATTTACTCTCAATACGTTATTGTATACTGTTTTATAATGTACTACAATACTGAGGTGAATATAATGGCCAATATTTATAAGTAGAATTAATAGCAGAAAACCCTGCTATTTTAACAGTGTAAATAGAATAGCTATTTTCTCTTAGTGTAAACGAAGTCTCTTTTACTTGTTTAGGGTATTCTAAAGCCTTTGGTGTAAATGGCATATCGCTAAATACTGCTATGTTCACTTAGTGTAAATATATTTTCACAGAAATTGAACATTCTGTGAAACCTTTATATCTTTAATATTGACTGAGTAAGATTGACTGAGTAAGCTTGAAATTAAAGTAGAACTAATGGAAGAATTTAAACTTTGATGCTTGTTATCTCATAATTAGATTTTGAGACTTTAGCCTGGATTTCACAGAGAGGGTCACAAATAGCAGCTGCCTTTATTTAAATACATGACATATGAGTTTCAATAACAATATGACATTAATGTATACTTTAATGAACCACAAACACTTATCAGTACATTTGGCAGTACACTTTAACCATATTTTAAAGATTACAGAAGTAGTAAGAAATTACATATTCAAATTAACTTAAAAAGTGCTAAGTTTAAATAATTGCATTTAATAGTAGAGCATACAACATAACCTGTGCTTTTGTGGTGGCAGTACAAACTCCAACACTCTAGGGGGCGATAGTGCTCAAATGTATCTTCTACTAAACCAAATGTGGTATAACTCAGGTACAGCTATTAACATGTTAACCTACTCAGCAAGGTTGCTCTGCCACCACAGTACTGGCCTGAAAGAGAAACTCTGTAGAAGAAGACTGTTTATGCGAATAACCGCTATATAGTGCTCCTTTTAGCAATGCTGACAGTTGCGTTTATGGTCACATATTTGTGAATAGTTTTTTTTTCGACCTAAGGCCAGGCATGTTTATTAGGAGACTAAATGAGGTTAATTATGATTAAATGTCTGCTAAATTACACCAATGAAGCTTTCTATTACCGTAAAAAATATCATATTTATAATTGTAGCAGCTATGAATTTACTGCTTTAACATAAAACTCCAACTTCACACTACTTGTCCTTGAGATAAAAATTTTTTCAAATGCGTCTGGTTCTTTCCACCGTTTGAGTAATTCTTTGCTCCCTATTTTGTCTTTAGGGATCCCAGCAGGGCACACTCATGGCTTGTGTGTAATTTTGGCATGGCCTACTTTTCCAGGGATGTTTAATTGCTTGCCTGTCCGCATTCCTACCCACAGGCATTGTGTTCACCAGTAGCACTTGGAACTACTATTCAGTCCTTATGCATGCATTATTCAGAATCAGAAGATGGTTTATTTATATACATTATGCTTCATTTTTGAGAATGGGTTATTTTAAAGACTTAAGTCTGCATTTAGTCAGAGTGCTTTTGAAAAGTGGCAGTGGAACAAATAAAAAAATATGTTTTATATTTGGTTGTTTAATAAGGCCTAAGAAAATTATTGCATTAATGTAAAATATCTTATGAGTTTCTAAGCATTCTCAAGGCCCATTCACAACAAGAACGACAATTATTACTATAAAGTTACATTTACATTTATCAGACACTTTTATCCAAAGCGACTTACAGTGCATTCAGGTAATACGTTTTTTGTCAGTATGTGTGTTCCCTGGGAATTGAACCCACAACCTTTTGCGCTGCTAACGCAATGCTCTACCACTGAGCCACAGGAACACTTAAAGTTGTAATAATCATTCTAATTAATTGACAATAGGGTAATCAACACCATAACTATAACAATAAATTTGGAACAATGTCATTGGAATCACTTCCAGAACATGTTTTCCAGCTAATGAACATTGATAACATTGATATCAGTCAGAATTCAACCAACTTTAAAAAGCTTGAACATTTAAAGCAGCAAATGATGTAATTGCAGTGTGAATGCAAAATAAACAGAATGTTATTGTGTGTTGGTCTGGATGCTAATAGCTATAATATTTTTATAGCTGTAAGTATCATTCTTGGTGTGAATGGGCCTTAAAGCTAAAAAAAACTATGAGTGATTCTAAGTAGATATAAAGCATTTTGTATGACCCCGATACAAAGCCCGATCCAAGCAGTGGGCATTGTGATGGCAGTGTCTTCTCATATAGCAAATGTAAAGGAATAATTACAACCTTCCTTTCTGGAGAAAGCAACACCAGAATGCATTGTGACAAGCTATGTGAATGAATGAATGAATGAATGAATGAACAAATGAGTAAATATAAGCTGAGTCAAAGGACAGTATTGATTTGCTTCTGTTGTCCACATTTGTAATTTGCTTTTGATAAAAGTGTCTGCTAAATGATTAAATGTATATTTAAAAATAAACTACCTCACCATACTTTGTTTGCTAGTCTCCTATTTGTGTGCTTAATAATACTGCATTGTTAGCGTAGCAACATGCTAACTCAACTAAAGCATTTTTGTTGATGCATGAGTTTTTTCCTCAAATACTTTAAGAGCAATCATGTACCCCAACCGGTGTCTTTGGTCAACTCAATCAAGTCCCCTGTTAAAAAAGTTTTTTTTTTTTTTTTTTTTTTTATCATCATGACACCAGACTCAGAACAGACTCCCCTTCAGTGCATTGGCTTGCCTTGATGAAGGAGCTCTAGCCTGAGTGATAGTCTCTACCACAGCCTGCGGAAGACCACTCAAGTCTGTCGCGTCCCGTCCAGGAGTCACACATGCAGGTTCCACAGATCTGGACGCAGGTGCCATATGATGCCGAGCCCCTGAGAAAGGAGGTCTTTCCTCAGAGGAATGCCCCAGGGAGGGGCTGTCATAAGGGAATGAGATCGGGAAACCAGGTCCGGGTGGGCCAGTGTGGCACGACCAGCAGGACTTGCTCCTCGTCCTCCCTGATCTTGCACAGTTCAATTAGGCTCACTGGGGGAAACGCATACTTGTGTAAAGCCTGAGTCCAGCTGTTTGCCAGTGTGTCCCTGCCAAGGGGGCCCTTGGTCAGGGAGAAATACAGCTGGCAATTGGAGGACTCGCGAAAAGCGCGGGGAGTGGCTCAGTTATGAAAAATCCACTAGCCAATATTCATTGGCGTTTTCTCTTAAAGTCAGAGATGATTGGGGCTTCCCAGTAAATCCCCTATGTCGTCATGACATAAGTCGGAGTGACCGACAGATAGGGAACAAGAGATACCCGGAATTTATACTGTAAGGATGGTCATTTATTGAAACTCAAATGTAAATATTCTATTTTGAGATACTGGATTTTTGTCTTTCATGAGCTGTAAGCTCTAATCATCAAAATGAAAACCAAAAAAACTTTTTTCACGATATTCAAATTTTTTTGAGATGTACCTGTAATTGTGAACTCGTGAATGGCATTTTGCTACGAATGTGTGAATGGTATTGTTCAAAAACATAAAGCCACTGCATGTGTGAATAGCAAATATGGTACATTTATTGGAAAAGTCTATTTTATTAGTATTGTCTCATGTAGACAGTAGACATCAATGCAGCTCAGTAGGCTTTATTCTTTCCCAACCTCTGTTGCCTTTTCAGAGCCTAGGAGGGCTATTAAACCAAATCTAGAGGGAAAACAATCACCAGTACAGCTCTTTACACTGAATCTATTCTGAGACACCGGTTCCTCTCAGTGTCTAAACTGCAGCAGTTGTCTTTGTGTCAGCTCTGCATAGTCCTGCTCGATTCTCATTAATTAGCACAGTCGATTAGCAATTAAAACGACTGTTAATGAAACCTCCTTTTCTCCCACTTCTGGGCATATTAAGTCTGAGGTAGGAGAACAGTACAAAGTTCCTGCCAAATTCAATAGAGATGGTGGAAAGTGAGCTATAAAATACTCCTCCATTGAGATGTGAACAAGGAGCCTATTCTATTATGGAAATAGGCTTATTGTCTGTATTCATCAGTCTTGCATAGTACACGCTTTTAAATATGAAATCTCAGTTTCAAATATTTTTTCATTTTCCAATTTAATGTTAATTACATGTAACTTGTTCTTCAGCCCAGGGCAACTCTACTCTGCATCGCTCATACTCTGGTTTAAGACAGACAAGCACAGAGATTTAAAACATTTAAGGGATGTTACACAAAATATCACCATTCTCGGAATGGCACTTTACAAACAGTTTAGGAGCAGAACACACAAATCAAATCAAATCACTTTTATTGTCACATCACCACAGCACATGTGCATTAGTGAGTTAAATTCTTGAGAGTGTGCTCCAGACAGTGCAGAAACAATTTACATATAGACAGTACATAGACAGTACACTTCTCTGCTCTGTTATATCTGATCAAATGCACATTAATATGCTTTAGCTTGGGTTGAACAACATTTTTTTTGCTTGGATGGAACAACAGCTACGATAATTATGTCTCTATTTGTTTCTCTGTTTCTGCCACGGGATTAACATCCCGTGGTAACTAGGAATTACACAAGCTTCAGTCTGGATCCAACCCTTAAATGATCAGAGATGACCAAACACCTGAAAAGAGATGATGCCAACCCCTCAGACAATATACAGATTCAACCAAATTTTGCCATAAGTTAAATAAATTAAGTTTCTGCAATATATAAATCTATTGTAGAAACTGAATTTCCTGTAAAGCTGCTTTGCAACGATTGTATCGTGAAAAGCGCTATACAAATAATCTTGAATTGAATTGAATTGAATGTACAATATACACATACATATACTCAGTACACACAGTGTACTATTAGACATACCTATAGTTATCAATACACATTATACACCGTATGTACACATTCTACATTTTGTACACATATACACACAATAATATGCAAAGGTGCAACAGATTATACATAAACTGGATACACAATGTCATGGATGTGCATTGGATGGTATCCAGTGGTAGCAGAAAGATTGTTGTATTAGTGCAGTGTGTGCATGTAGTCCAGTTTGAACTGTGTTAAAGTTAAAAAGTTAATGTGCAGTGCATGGCATACCGTAAAGTGGGAGTATGCTGTAGGGTGTATTAGTTCTGACTGTTCATTAGCCTGATAACCTGAGGGATATCCCGTAGTCGGCTAGTGCGGGATCAGATGCTGCTGAGACGTCTTCCTGAGGGCAGCAGAGAGAGCACTCTGTGGGACGGGTAGCTGGAGTCATTGATGATCCTCCGGGATTTCCTTATACACCGCCTGGTGTAGATGTCCTGGAGGGAGGGAAGCTCACCTCCAACAATGTGGTGGGCAGTTTGCACGACCCTTTGCAGAGCTTTGCGGTTGCCAGCGGTGCTGTTTCCAAACCAAGCGGTGATGCAGCCGATCAGGATGCTCTCCACAGTGCAGGTGTAGAAGGTTCTGAGGATGCTGGGGCTCATTCCAAACTTTCTCAGCCGTCTCAGGAAGAAGAGGCGCTGATCTATCTTCTTAAGCACTGCATCTGTGTGAGCGGACCATATGAGATCCTCAGTAATGTGAACGCAGAGGAACTTAAAACTGTTTACCTGCTCCACAGGTGTCTTGTAGATGGTGATGGGTGTGTGTTCTCTGCTCTGTCTCCTGAAATCCACCACCAGCTCCTTGGTCTAGTCTATGATGAGTGAGAGGTGGTTCTCTTGGCACCATTTAGTCAGGGAACTCACCTCCTCTCTGTAGGCCGTCTCATCGTTGTCAGTGATCAGGCCTATCACCGTTGTGTCGTCAGCAAATTTGACAACAGTTGTACATTCTATTTTAGGTTTATTGCAAATATTATGTCAAGTCAAGTCAAGTCACCTTTATTTATATAGCGCTTTTAACAATACAGATTGTGTCAAAGCACTTAACAGTATCAAATTGGAGGGTAAAGTGTCAGTGATGCATAATAATATGATTAAACACTAAATTTTTAGTTAAAGGCATTTCATTATTGAATTCAGAGATGTCATTGTCTAGCTTATTTAGTTTAAATAATATCTGTGAAATAAAATTGACGATAATCGCTAGAAATTAAGTTTCCCCAACTGAGCAAGCCAAAGGCAACAGTGGCAAGGAACCAAAACTCCCTCTGTGACAGAATGGAGAAAAAAATCCTTGGGAGAAACCGTCGGGGGGCCAGTTCTCCTCTGGCCAGGGGATTGTTTATTTATTGTTTACTTATTGTTTTAATTAAAAGTTTAAATTTATAAATGTATTATATTTCTATTTTTATATTGTTGCCATTTCTAACACTAATAGTATTATGTAGTTAGGTATTTTATTATATTTTTAGTTATTTTGTTTTATTTTAAGTTTTATTGTATTTTAAGTCAAGGTCTTCACTGGGGATTTGTCTCCGGTGCTCATCCAGGTATCCCGGCCTCCGTCGACGATCAGGGCTGCAAATATCATCTACCGGCACCAATCCACCATCTGATCCGGACACGGACTGAGAAACAGGATAAGAAAGAAACAGACAAATATTTACGTAGATGCTATTCTTCTTACGATGTAACAAGTACATTGTGTGTTATGGGAAGTGTTCCCGGTTCCGGTTGATCTAATTAATGCAGCCTAACAATCCTTTAACGGATTTGAATAATAGAAGCATATTAGTGTGTTAAGTGTACGCCAGGTTAAAAAGATGGGTCTTTAATCTAGATTTAAACTGACAGAGTGTGTCTGCCTCCCGAACAGTGTTAGGTAGATTGTTCCAGAGTTTGGGGGCTAAATAGGAAAAGGATCTGCTGCCCGCAGTTGATTTTGATATTCTAGGTATTATCAAATGGCCAGAGTTTTGAGATCGTAGCGGATGTGGAGGACTATAATGTGATAAGAGCTCACTCAAGTACTCAGGAGCTAAGCCATTTATGGCTTTATAAGTAATTAACAAGATTTTAAAATCTATTCTATGTTTGATAGGGAGCCAGTGCAGTGTTGACAGAACCGGGGTAATGTGGTCTTACTTCCTGGTTCTAGTAAGAACTCTAGCTACTGAATTTTGGACCATCTGTAGTTTGTTGATCAAGCGTGCAGAAAAAACACCCAGTAAAGCATTACAATAGTCTAATCTTGAGGTCATAAACGCATGAATTAGCATTTCTGCTTTTGACATTGAGAGCATTGGTCGCAATTTAGATATGTTTTTTAGATGGAAAACACAGTTTAACAGATGCTAGAGGTATGGCTTTCAGATGAAAGATTGTTATCAAACAGCACACCTAGGCTCCTAACTGATGAAAAACAATTGACAGAGCAGCCGTCAAGTGTTAGATAGTGTTCTAGGTTATTGCATGAGAGGTTTTTAGGTCCGATAATTAACAGCTCTGTTTTTTTCAGAATTTAGCAGTAAGAAGTTACTCGTCATCCAGTTTTTTATATCGACTATGCATTCCGTTAGTTTCTCAATTTGGTGTGTTTCACTGGGCCGCGAATAAATATAGAGTTGAGTATCATCCGCATAAGAGTGAAAGCTCACCCGTGTTTCCTGAGGATATTTCCCAAGGGTAACATGTAAAGCGTGAAAAGTAATGGCCCTAGTACTGAGCCTTGAGGTGCTCCATACTGCACTTGTGATCGATATGATACCTCTTCATTCACTGCTACGAACTGATGGCGGTCAGATAAGTACGATTTGAACTATACTAAGGCACTTCCACTAATGCCAACAAAGTGTCTATTTAAAAGACTGTTGTGGTCGATAGTGTCGAACGCAGTGCTAAGATCCAGTAGAACTAATAAAGAGATACAACCACGATCAGATGATAGAAGCAGGTCATTTGTAACTCTAATGAGAGCAGTCTCGGTACTATGATATGGTCTAAATCCTGACTGGAATTATTAGATACAAATGTTTAATTATTTTGAGAGTGTACAAACTCATATAAATCATGCACTGTTGAACTTTTTATGCAATTATATTTATAGTGACTTCTGTGATTAATGGATTTGTATGGCTATATATATATGATTTCTTAAAAGTCTCATCTGTAGCCTACTAAAAGCTGTATATATTGTTGCTTTGTGTATATTTTTATGATATTGATAAAATGTTCTTTCTGGAGAAAATGAATGGTATTCATCTATTACAGGCATTGTAATTATCTACCCTTACACACACAAGTACACTTCAGCATACTTTTACAAAGTACTTTTGACAGAAATAACATACTTTAAAATTGTATATTAAGTGCAAACTGAATGTAATGTTTTCAGACACTTAATTGCATGTAAAATTTGATCTTCCACGGCTTAGTGACAGAGGGTATCATAGAAATCCACAACCTGCAATACTATGCTCTGTGTCTGTACTACAATATTTCAACATTTTTAATGCGTCATTGTGGCATTTTTTTTAACCAAATGTATCATTTATGCCTGAGTTTGCTAATCTGCTATCAATACTGTGTGTTAAATTTAAGATAATCTTGATTCTGGGGGACTTCAGTACACATATTGACCATAAAGGCTGTAAAATGACCATGGACTTTGTCTTTTATTAAACAGCTTTAGTCTCACACAATTTTTTAAAGGCCCTACTCATTGTAAAAGTCATAAACTGGACTTGGTTACTGCAAATGATTAATTGGGGTCAACGTTTTCATCTGTTGATGTCTCCTTTAACCTAGAAATGTTACATAATTTTAGACATTCACTAGGTATATGGTACATGCACATCAGGCTTTCCCACTCTCTGCATCAATTGAAATGGCAAGATCTTCATATTCTTCTCATATTACGATTACTAAAAATAAACAAAGCAATTCTAATATCTTCACAATATTAATAGGCCATTTAAAGTAAATGGTGCTAGCACTTTATCTGCTTCAGTTCAGTATTGATTTCTCTATCTCTCTTACTCTCTTTTTTTAGTTCTAAAAAAAAAAAATAATCTCTAGCTTACTAGTGCCATTGCCATTACTTTCCAATTGATCTAGCATACTTTTCTTTCAAAATTTTCCTTTCTAGATCCTGAGTCATTTTGTAGGCTTTCGTGTATACAGCTTTCATATGCTTAACTTTGCCTTAGGCAACCATCTTGTTTTTTTTTTTAATCTGGCCGTTCTCAGTATAAGAAATGACTTTGTCTACTAGTACTGTATCAGCAGCATTTAAAACTTTTGCTGTAACTCCAGTTTGGAAAAACAAAACAAAAAATAAAACATCAACAACACAGATTTGAACAGTTTTTAGTTACTTAATTCCATTTCTAATCTCCCATTGACTAAAAGTGACAATAAGTGTATTGTCACTTCCAAGAGCGTAGGCTTGCTTTCGACATTGGTGGTGGGACCTAACCCCCCCCCCCCCGTTATAATTCATAAACTCAGTGTTTCTTTTTTTTTTAAGTTTAACAGACAATAATTACACAATTATGATTTTGTGAAACAAAAAAGCGCACTGGGTGTCTTAAAGGGAATCACCCAAAATAAATTGTGTCATTATTTATCACCCAAAGTTCCCAAACCTGTATATGTCTTTGTTCTGCTGAACACAAGGAAGATACAAGAATATGGGAAACAGAGCAGTATTTTTTCATACTATGGAATTGCCCCAAAACAGCCATTACAAACTTTCCAATCTTCCTTTGTGTTGATCATTATTTTATATTAATTATTGGCCCCACATACTGAAGAATTTCTTTTGCGTTCGAAAAACTCGTGCATTATCTTATTTACAGATAAACAAGCACGCCTTTCAGTTGTGTTTTTACTTGTGTGGATATTTCATCAGTTTGATCTTACATTCAGTGAACAACATTAATTTGTAGACTGTCCCTCCTAGCGACTCAGGATGCTCTTCCAAATCGTGCACCACAGAGTGCCACTACAAGTTTACAAAAATAAATAAATCATTATATTTGTCCCAAATTATTGTTTGCATGCTTTATTAGGCTGAAAGATTTTGCACTTTGCACAACTTTTCTTTCTGTCTGTGTTCTATAAGGACATTAGCCAAATTGCGCTTTCTCTTTCCGTTTGCTCTGTTTTGTCAAACAAACACCGTTTCAAACTTCGATGCAACTTTGTTCATTCTGAAGTGCTTTTTATGAACTGTTTTGTATCGCTTTCTGAATTGGGTCTCTGTGAGTTATAAACGCGGCTGCGTTCTCGTAGTGTGCGACTAAATTGCGCACATGTATAAATACGCATCCTTGAGAGCTGCAGTTTTCTAACATATTTCTACTTGTTAGTAATACTATGATATGACGTTTCAAATATCTGTAAGACAAAAACAGCAATATATTTAATTATTTAAAATTGCTTGGGGCAGTTTGGTATTTTGCTATTGTAGGGTCACGTCCCTGGCTCCCCCCTAATTCAGCCCCCTGGTCACTTCACAACTCCACAATAACTTTTGGAAGAGGTGTTAGTGAAACAGGGGGTGCTCAACCTGTGGTCTGTGTGGGTCTAATGCCCCAGTATAGTGACGGGGCCAAACTGTAAAAAAAACACGTCCTTCGGAAACGTTAAAACAGTCCTGACTCTTTGTCAATTAAAAATCCCAGGGAGTTTTGAAAAAGAGTAGGGGTTACCCCGGCTTGGCCAAATTCGCCCACTGGCCTTCCATTGGCCTCTAATATCCCATACACTGATTCCCATTGTATCCTCTCCACAATAAGCTGGTGTGTGGTGGGGCATTCTGGCACAAATGGCTGCCGTCGTGGATTGCACACTGGTGGTGGATGAGGAGATATCCCCCTTCTATGTAAAGTGCTTTGAGTGCCTAGAAAAGCGCTATATAAATGTAAAAAATGTATGATCTTGATGGTTGGGCCTGTTCATACTGGTGTCCTACCGGTTCAGTTCTTGGCCCTTTACTTTTTAATATGTACATTTCCCCCCTTGGCCAGCTACCATGATCACTTCTATGCTGATGACACACATATTTATATTCGTAAAATGCAGAGTTATCTATGATGCCAGCCTGATATTTGAACTCCATGTGCAGAACATTAAGACTTCCTTTTTATCCCAGAAATATTGAAAGCCTATGGCCTATTCTATCCTTTTATGTTGATAAAAGTCTGTAATGCACTATGACAACTGTAATGAACTCCTTACTAGAGTTTCTAAACCCTCTCTAAACAAATGACAAACCAGAAAAATTTGGCAGCCAGAATCGGGACCAGGGTTGGTGATCAGATTACCCCTATTTTGCACTGTTTTTGCACTGGCTTCCGGTCAGGTACAGACATATGAAGCATTTAATGGTCTGGCTCTGCAGTATTGGTCTGAGCTCCCATTAAGTTGTAAACATGTGCTCTTCCCACAGTTGTCTCTTAGTTGTTCCCCATACTATGACTATGCCCAGAAATTTTGTAACCCTCCCGACTGACAGTAGGGAATCACAATCTTTAGGTACTTTTAAATCTAATTTTAACACATTCTATTTATCTATTACTTGGCTTGTTTGTTTGTTTCTGTATTGCCGTTTCTTTTTGTTGTGTTTTGCCTTTGTGTTGGACTTTGAGAAAGCAACTTTAAAAATGGCGGCTTATAATATTTTCAATATTTTAAATTAAATAAGTGTATTATCTTTTTATATTGAATGAATTAAAGGGTATTTACCCCTTAATAGGATTAATTCATCTTAATGTAATTAAATTTATTTACTGAATACATCTTTATATGTATACTGATTAATGCATTGACAAGAATTCATGTTTAGGAACTCACGTGCCTCAAAATCATTAGATGTCAGAGAAAACTTTGCAGTTTTTAATTTAATTAGATAATACATATACAAATGTAAAGTGTTGCACATTTTATTGGTGCAGATATGAGTGTTGTATTTTGTATTTTACAGTTTTCAAAATACTTTGAAATTCTAAGTCAAATGTACAGAATGTGTAAATAAACCTCTGTAAAAACACTATGTTGTAAATGTGTCCCATTGGAGAATAAAAACTTATATAAACACTTGTGTTGTCATGCCTACTTGAACACTTAAGCCCAACTACAGGAAATAAGTTAAGCAGGCAAGTTGTCAAGGGCCTCAACTGGGGGTATTGGGACAGGTCATGAAAGTGTGTGTCAGGTCTAACTCTCTTTAAGTGCGCTTATTTTTCACAAGGGTAGGGGCAGCAGTAGGTCTGTCTACCTGGGGGCTTAATGTGGGACACTGATCCAGCAGGGTTAGTGAGCTTGAGAACTAACATTGTGCCTTGTCCATCTGTTAGTGTTTTTCCTCCAACATGAATAGATTAAAATATTAGATAAAGAGTATACAACTTTTATTTATTTCTTTCTCCCTGTCCACCGTGATATGTCAAATGCTCAAACATTCACTTATGTACAAATTCTCTCAACACCCAGTTTGTCAGCACACAAAATGGACATCAGGGAGTTCTCGCATGATGTCACTTTTATCTAACAGACATGAGGGCACACATGGCTGGCAGAGCATGTGGAAAACAAGGAGTCATTCAAGAGTAATGTTAAGGTTAAAATGTATTGTAGAAATACTACTTTCCCAAAGAGTATTGCAGTTGCATTTCTATGATTATATGATAAATTAAATATACACTATGGATAATTTCTTATTATAATTCAATTATTGAGCAAGAATACATACTGTATGTATATATATATATATATATATATATATATATATATATATATATACATAAAGGTGCATCTAAAAAAATAGAATATTGTGATTTTTTTTTACTTATTTCGAAAAGTTAAAATGTAATATATTTTAGATTCATTACATGTAATGTAAAACATTCCAACCATTTTTTTGTTTTAATTTTGATGATTAGAGATCACAGCTCATGAAAGTCAAAAATCCAACATCTCAAAATATTAGAATATTTACATTTGAGTTTCAATAAATGACCATACATACAGTATAAATTGTGGGTATCTCTTGTTCTTTGAAACCACAAAAATGGGGAACACTGCTGACTTGGCAATGGTCCAGAAGACGATCATTGACAACCTCCACAGAGAGGACAAGTCACAGAAGGTCATCACTGAAAGGAGTGGCGGTTACAGAGTGCTGTATCAAAGCATATTAAATGCAAAGTTGACTGGAAGGAAGAAATTGGGTACGAAAAGGTGCACAAGCAACAGGGATTACCGCAAGCTTGAGAATACTATCAATCAAAACCGATTCAAATACTTGGGAAGCTCACAAAGAGTGAGAGCTGGAGTCAGTACAAGAGTCACCACATCAATTGTCAGGAAAAGGGCTACCAAGCCACTTCTGAAACACAAACAAAGTCAAAAGAATCTTACCTGGGCTAAGGAGAAAAGGCCAATGTGCCTGACCTGAACCCCATATAGTATCTGTGGGATATTCTCAAGAGAAATATGAGAAACAGTCGATCCAACAATAAAGACGAGCTACAGGCTCAATATTGCCTCAGCAGAGCCGCAGGCTGATCGCTTCCATGCGACACCTCATTGATGCTGTCATTTTTGCTAAAGGAGCCCCGACCAAGTATTGAGTGCATAAATGAACATACTTTAAAGAACTTGAACTTTTCTGTTTTGCCAATCCTTTTTTGATTGATCTTATGAATATTCCAATATTTTGAGATACTGGATTTTTTACTTTCATGAGCTGTAAACTCTAATCATCAAAAATAAATAACTTTTTAAATGTTTTACTTTATGTAACCCCCCCCCCCAATCCGCACCAACTCACCGAGCGGGTCGCGAACCCGGGACTCCGGTGCGGGAGGCGGGCGCTCTACCAAGGAGGCTAAAGGCTACAGCCTCTAGCGTCAGTCACTAGAGCGCCTCATTTTGAGGTCAGAGGAGTGAGGTTTACACACAGCCCTTACTGGCATACATCCGTTACATTTACATGTAATGTATCTAGAATATATGAAAGTTTCACATTTTGAAATGTTACAAAAAAATGAAATGTTTCACACATATTCTATTTTTTTTTAGATGCACACACCACACACACACACACACAACACACACACACACACACACACACACACACACACACACACACACACACACACACACACACACACACCACACACACACACACACACACACACACACACACACACACACACACACACACACACACACACACACACACACACACACACACACACACACACACACACACCACACACACACACCCCACAACACACACACACTCTCTCTCTCTCTCTCTCTCTCTCCAGGCCTGGTTAAAGTGTCTAGTGAAATTTAACTCAGCTCTCTAAAATAATGTGGTTAATCACAGTTCTTTCATGATTTAACAGGAGGGGGCAATTCATTTTTCATGTAGGGCCAGGTAGGTTTGGACAGCTTTTTTACCTTAATAAACGAAATCACTGTTTAAAAACTGTATTTTGTATTTACTTACATTATATTTTGTAATATAAAAATTAGTTTGATGATCTGAATCTTTTAGGTGACAAATATGCAAAAACAAAAAAATCCCGGAAGGGGGCAAAAATCTTTTCACGGCACTGTATATACTCCTTTGTTGCTTTGGCCGTGTGTTTTGGGTCATTGTAATGCTGGAATCCCATCCACGACCCATTTTTAATGCACTGGCTGGCTTCAATGCCCTGGCCCTGACGGTACATGGCCACGTCCCTGTTGATGCGGTGCAGTTGTCCTGTCCCCTTAGCAGAAAAAAACACCCCCAAAGCATAATATTTCCACCTCTATGTTTGAGGGAGGGGATGATGTTCTTGGGGTCATAGGCAGCATTCCTCCTCCTCCAAACACGGCGAGTTGAGTTGATGCCAAAGAGCTAGATTTTTGTCTCATCGGACCACAACACTTTCACCCAGTTCTCCTCTGAATCATTTGCATACTTCAGATGGTCCTGTACATGTGCTTTCTTGAGAAGGGGAATTAATGTTGCGCAAATTCGTCCCCGCACTTTTTCGGGTAAGTGTGTTCGCATAAAGGTTTTCAAGAGCCGGTGTGAATAAATATAGATTTAAATTCAAAGAGACAGGATAGTCTGCATGACTTGATGTTTTATTCGGACCCAGAATAAGGCGAGATGAACATCACGGAGCGCTAAACACTCATTACATGCAGTGTGTGTTCATTCATACTGGACGCCACAGAAAGTGCACCAGGAAGTTCCTAATGTGGACATATGTTCAGTATGAAAACAGCTTTCAACAGTTTTGACAGAAAAAACGGATGAGTTTGGAATTACGATTGCGACAATATATGGTTTATTTGTGTTTTTCAAGTCATCTCCAGGTAATAAATGAAGTATATGAACAATGCAGTGCTAATTGACATTTATTACATATAAACTATTCTGCCTTATTATGTGATAAATGTGTTTGTAGTATATAGACAAAACCTTATTATTGGTTATTGTCCAGCAGTGTATCTGATTTCTAAGCCAATTAAAAGCTAGACAAAGAGAAAAATTAAAGTTGCCTATACAATACCAGTCAAACGTTATTAAACATTAAGGTTGTTCATGTTTTTTAAAGAAGTCTCTTCTGCTGAGAAAGCCTGCATTTATTTGTTCCAAAGTAGGCCTACAGCAAAACAGTAACATTTTGAAATAAGTTCACAATTTAAAATAACTGTTTTCTATTTGAATATATTTTAAAATGTAATTTATTGTGATTTCAATTCTGATATTCTGATTTGCTGCTTAAAAAAACATTTATTATTATGATGATGTTGAAAACAGCAAAATCGATTAATTAACATATGTAATATATATAAATTTGTAACATTATAAATGTCTTTATCATCACTTTTGATCAATTTAAACCATCCTTGCTAAATATAAGTATTAATTTCTATCATTTATTTCCAAAATAAATAAATAACATACTAATTATACCGACTCTAAGCTTTTGAATGGTATAGAGCAGGGTTCCTCAAATCTTTCCCTGGAGGTCCAATCTGCTGCAGAGTTTAACTCCAACCCTGATCAAACTCACCTGCCTGTGATTTTCTAATGATCTTGAAGACTCTGATTAGCAAGCTCCGGTGTGTTTGATTAGGGTTAGAGCTAAATTCTGCAGGAGTGGCCAGATTTGAGGATGCCTGGTATAGTGTATAATGTTGCAAAATATTTTTATTTCAGACAAATGCTGATGTTTGGATCTTTCTATTCATCAAATAATCATGAAAAATGTACACAACTGTTTTAAATATTAATAATAATAATAATTATTATTATTCAGAATGCTTTCTTACGGATCATGTGACACAAGACAGGAGTAATGATGCTGAAAATTCAGCTTTGATCACAGGAATCAATTACATTTTACAATATATTCAAATAGAAAGCAGCTGTTGTACATAGTTAAACTGTATTTTGGATCAAATCAATGCAGGCTTGGTAAGCAGAAGAGGCTTCTTTAAAAAAAAAAATAATAAATATTACTGTTCAAAAACTTTTGACTGGTAGGTTATATAAATTACAGAAATGTTATATTGTAATGTGATTTAACATATATATATATATATATAATAAATATACACATATCATTTCTTTTCCCCCTCACTTCTGAAATGATGGCTACGCCCCTGCGCTGCAGGATTTCAGTTCTCCCCGGCATAGTGTTACCAATTTTTTTCTTGGTGATTATGGTCCCAGCTGTCTTGAGATCATTGACAAGATCCTGCCGTGTAGTTCTGGGCTGATTCCTCACCGTTCTCATGATCATTGAAACTACACAAGGTGAGAGGTTGTAGAGCCCCAGTCCGAGAGAGATTGACAGTTATTTTGTGTTTCTTCCATTTGGAAATAATCGCACCAACTGTTGTTGCCTTCTCACCAAACTGCTTGGTGATGATCTTGTAGCCCATTCCAGCCTTGTGTAGGTCTACAATCTTGTCCCTGACATCCTTGGACAGCTCTTTAGTCTTGGCCATGGTGGAGAGTTTGGAATCTGATTGATTGATTGCTTCTGTGGATATGTTGTCTTTTATACAGGTAACAAGCTGAGACTCCCTTTAAGAGAGTGCTCCTAATCTCCGCTACTTACCTGTATAAAAGACACCTGGGAGCCAGATATCTTGCTGATTGATAGTGAATCAAATGAGAAATATGACTCATTAAAATGCAAATCAATTCATACATTTTTTTTAAATGCATTTTTCTGGATTTGTATTATTCTGTCTCTCATTGTTCACATAAACCTACCATTAAAATTATAAAATGATAATTTTTTTGTCAATGGGAAAATGTAAAAATCAGCAGGGAATCAAATATTTTTTTTCCACTGTGTATATAAATAAATAAATAAATAAATATGTATACAACACACACACACACCTGGCTTTAAACCCTAGATGGTGCAGTCCGATAGGTCTAACTCAATCTGACATGATGACATCATCATTATCACATGGCACAGCTGATTGGTTCTCTCCTGTATCGGTAGCCAATGAGCTCGCTGTTCAACATTCATTTATACATAGTATACTATACTAGTGACTAGTGTTTGCTGTAGCAATTGCAACGTTGCTTCAGAAACCCTTCCCCTTCTCCAGCTACACTTGTATAGATCTGATATGGGGTGATTTGTGTACACTATGGGGGTTATTTCATGTATATTATATGTGCCGCAGCAGTATATCTTGCATGCTCACAGCAGCATCTTGTGGATGTATTCTCGACACTTGCTCTGCTATAGCAGCAGTGTAGCTGATTTATTCCGCCAATACTAAACACATTAACATTGTTATGTACATTACCATGCCAATCCCTCCCAGAGTTGTCATGACAGAAATATATGTTAAAAACTGTCTCCTTGACTTACCCAATAGTTATCTTATAATACAGATGTATAATATAAAGTATCAGGTCTCATTATCTCCTATCACTATCCTATCTCTAAATAAAGAGAAAAAGATTCAGCTATTACAGTGTATGTGTGATGTGGTGGTAGGTGTGTGAATACTTCTGACAGCTTGTAATCATAACTAACAAAATTATTTACACAACGGATCTTTAAAAAATACAAGAGCATAAGGTAAATTGACACAGACCACAATACAACTATCAATATGTAATGGGCTTTTCAAAAATCGCTAATACTCTGAGACTTCAAGATAGTTCAAATTGATGAATGTCAGAATTGTCTTTGTAACATTTGTTTCCCCCCTTTATTTCAAAACACTATTTTTTTGTGAGCCAAAACAGTGGAAAACACCTACCCGTGCAGAGGACATTGCAGATTTAATATTTTTATTTAAAAACATTTTTTTTTTTTTTATTAGAATTATGTATTTTCTTTTTGGAGGGGGTGAATTTTTACAATGTTAAGGACACTGACACTGTCCTTTGTGACATCACAAATGTCTTTGGGGGTGGCGAGAATGCTCTGCACGTTTCAAAATCGAAACCCATGCTGGTGTTTTTATATGACTGTATTTCTGATGGAAACCAACTGTTTTCAGAAAATGTTGGATATCATTTTCATTTCATCTTGCATATAATGTCTGATAAAGCAGTGTTTGTGACGGAGCTCAGTTTTGTGTACAGCCTTACCAGGGAAACTCGAGCTCTCCCGCTCCAATAGCCCCTCCCACTGGCAGATAATTAATTTGCATATTTTTCAGCCACAAATAGTGTGAGTCTGTCGGACTATGGTATAAATTAATTTAACTGTATAACAGTTTCAGTGCAATTCATGTTATAATGTTAGAATTAAATAACAATAAACATAATACATATTACCGTTGCACTTATCTGTACATCATGTTATAATGTTAGAATGTTAGTGGTGGTGGATTACAGGAGACAGCAGAGAACACACACCCATCACCATCGACAAGACACCTGTGGAGCGGGTGAGCAGCTTTAAGTTCCTCGGCGTTCACATCATGAGGATCTCACATGGTCTGCTCACACAGATGCAGTGCTGAAGAAGGCACATCAGCGCCTCTTCTTCCTGAGACGGCTGAGGAATTTGGAACGAGCCCCAGAAACCTCAGATCCTTCTACACCTGCACTGTGGAGAGCATCCTGACCGGCTGCATCACCGCCTGGTTTGGAAACAGCACCGCTGGCAACCGCAAAGCCCTGCAAAGGGTCGTGCGAACTGCCCGCCACATTGTTGGAGGTGAGCTTCCCTCCCTCCAGGACATCTACACCAGGCGGTGTGCAAGGAAAGCCCGGAGATTATCAAAGACTCCAGCCACCCGTCCACAGTCTGTTCTCTCTGCTGCCCTCAGGGAGACGTCTCCGCAGCATCCGATCCCGCACTAGCCGACTGAGGGACAGCTTTTTCCCTCAGGCTATCAGGCTATTGAACAGTCAGAAATGACCCACCCTACAACACACTCCCACTCACACAACATGCCATGCACTGCACTTTAACACAGTTCTACCGGACTACACGCACACACTGCACTAACACAACCTATCTGCTATCACTGGACACCATACAAAGCACACCCACGACATTGCATATGCATAATATGTTGCACCTTGCACATCTACCTGTTGCACAACCAATCTGCTGTAAATTTATAATCTGTTGCACCTTCACATTATTACTATGTATAGATTACATAATGTATAGATTGTGTACATACGTGTATAATGTGTAGCTGATAACTAAGTATGTCTATATAGTACACTATGTGTACTGAGTAATATGTATGTGTATTTTGCACACTGTCCTCTGTACAGTCCTGTAAATATGTACTGTCCATATGTAAACTGTTGTTTTTTTTGTTTTGTTTTGTTTTGCACTGTCTGGAGCACGCTCGTAAGAATTTCACTCACCAAGGCACTTGTGCTGTGGTGATGTGACAATAAAAGTGATTTGATTTGACATAGTCAATGCAGTTATTTTTAAACTGTTGTTGACATCCTATCTTAAACCTGATTTAGCCACAAAAAAACAACAACAATAACATTACCACTTTAAGATGTATTGCAATATCCGTGCGTGCAATGGTTCTGTACGATCCTCTTGTTCAATATTCTTGTGGTCTGAATTGATATGGCAATATTGACGAACTTGCTGTTCTGGCAAGGGGCGGGGCAGTGCTTAAACAACATCTTAGCTGTACGCCAATCACAACGCAATGAGACAGCTAACCAATCACAACACATTTCGTTTTTTGGAAGGCGGGCCTTCATCAAACCGTAACTAATCGAGTCGTTTGTGTCATGCTGGGGAGAGAAGTATTGTAATAATGTAAATAATGAGAAAAATAATGCTATTTTCGAACTTCCGAGCATGAGAGCATGTTCTAGTACACCCCAAAACAAAATCAAGACTTTGTAAAAGAGCATAATAGGACCCCTTTAAGTCAATAACTAAAAGAGTATTCTGTATCTGCGCACTCTAGTGTTAAATGTAATAATTGCAATGGTGCAGTAAAGACAGTGGAAGACTGGGCAACGTATGTAGAGAGAGTTGAGCAGTATTGTTTAGCCAATGACATCGGGAACGAGAGATAAAAGTGGCCGTTCTCTTGAGTGTAATCGGGACGAGAACATACAACCTCTGTACAGTTTAACTGCACCAGTCAAGCCAGCAGAGAAAACATTCAAAGAAATTGTGGATGTGCTGCAAATGCATTTGAATCTGAAACCCTTGATAATTGCAGAGTGTTTTTGCTTTCATAAGCGAAATCAACAAAAGACAGAGTCAGTATTGGAGTACATTGCTGAGCTCCGGTTGGCTCGCAGAGCAATGCCAATTCGGTGATGGTTTGTCTGACACGCTCAGAGATAGGCTTGTTTGCGGTCAGCACAGTGAGAGCAGCACAAAAGAGACTCCTTACAGAAAGATAACTCTTTTTGGCTCGAGCACTGGAAATCGCCCGTTTCCATGGAGACAGCCGCGAAAAAGGCACTGGAACAGCAAAGAAAGGCGACCCCTGAATGTCACGTAAACAAATTCACAACAAAGCAAAGTGAAAATACTTTATGTTTCAGATGTGGTAAAAGGTCACATAACCCTACTGAATGTTGGTTTAAAGAGAAAGAGTGCAGACAATGTCATAGGAAAGAATACGAAAATGTGTCAAGCAAAACCAATTGAGAAGAAGAGAAGAACATTTGCAAAAAGAAACACAAAGGTAAAAGAAATTAACTGAATGAATCAGACTCAGAAATCTCTGATATGGCAGGCTTGTCATACATTGAACTGCATGCCCATAAAAAGACGGATCGAAAAATTATCTGGGTGACTCCAATTATTGAAGGGGTTAAACTGAAGATGGAACTTGACACAGGATCAGTGCAGTCAATAAAATCATATAAGGATTACAAAGGCTATTTTGACAAACTAAAACTGAAGCGCATTTCGGTAATACTCAAGACCTATCAGATTAAAATGTGAAAACAAAAGGCGAGTCTTGGATCTTAATGTGTTGAAAAAGGGTGGAGTCCCCTTGTTTGGACGTGAATGGCTTAGGAGCATTCAGCTCAATTGGCAGTCCATAAAAGCCATACAAGTTACCCCCAAAGCAACACCTTGCTCTGTAAAGGATAACGTAGAGCATGTGCTAGCAAAATATGCACAAGTTTTCCAAGATGGCATTGGAACACTGAAACACATTAAAGCAGGGCTCTGCTTGCAGATGTCAGATGGAAGAACCCTGACAATAAATATGCATCAGCGGCAACTCTGTGGCAAAGAGCCTTGGATCAAGTTTTGCAAGGTGTCACCGGCACACAGTGTTATTTAGATGATATTATAGTCACTGGCCATGACGATGATACTATCTGGCGAACTTGAATGTTGTTCTTGAAAGACTTGCTCACAGGGATGGGTCATGTGGGGTAGCCGAGTAATTGTGCCACACAAGCTACAAGCCAAGGTATTCCCTGCCTTACACAAATTAAGTCAAGTCATTTGTAACACAAATTACATTTAGGTGTTGTTGTAAAATGAAAAGCATGTTAAGAAGTTATGTTTGGTGTCCTGGACTAGATTGCCAAATTGAAGATCTAGCTAAGACATGTTCTGGGTGGCAACAGATTCAGAGACAGCCACAAGCAGCACCTTTACATGTGTGAGAATTTCCCACCAGTCCATGGCACATTGACTACGCAGGACCCTTTCTTGACCAAATGTTCCTGGTAGTAGTGGATGCATATTCAAAATGGCCAGAGGTATTTCCTGTAAAAAACGATACATCTACGATGACTGTGGAACTGCTCCACACATTGTTCTCCCGCACCGGCTTCCCAGAGCAAATGGTCAGCGATTATGGTACACAGTTTACCTCAGAGGAATTTCAGTCATTTGTCAAAGGGAATGGAATTAGGCATACTACATCTGTTCCTTACAATCCTGCAATGAACGGCCTGGCAAAACGCTTTGTTCAGTCCCTGAAACAGTCACTGAAGGCCATGGGAGGAGAGAAAGTGCCTCTGCAAGAAAAGATTGCAAACTTTTTTCTGGCATATACAAACTCAGAGCATGCAATCACAGGCCAATCTCCAGCCACCCTCTTCATGGGAAGAAGTCTCCGTTCACGTCTAGACTTACTTAACCCTGACGTACACCGACATGTGCAAACCAAGCAGTGTAAACAAAATCCAAAACGATCAGTACTCAGGACCTTGCAAGTTGGACAAAATGTGCTTGCTAGAGACTATAGACATCATACCAAAAGTGTCAGCCAGGTAAAATATTGTCCAAGACTGGGCCCCTCACTTATACTGTACAAGTTGGTACCAATATGGTTTGGCGCAGACACATTGATCAGCTTTTGGATGCAACAGCGACACAGATTAATTCTTCTCAAAACATCGCAGAGAGTGCAGAAACTTCACAAGGCTCGAACGAGTATGCACTCATGACACCTGAGGCTTCTTCGACAGCCACTGATGTGACAGGACCAGAAACTGTTGAATCGCTCAGCTCACAGTGTCTTCCTCAAAATGCAGAGCCTCAAGTGAAATGTTATCCTGAGTGTGTTCGTAAACCACCTGACAGACTGGACTTGTAGTTGTTTGCATATACTCAGTTGAAGAAGTTCTGTATTGCCATGTTTGTAAAAAAAATAACTAAATTAAAACTGTTCTGAATGCCAGTGTTCTTCATAGTAATGTTAAATTTGTGCAGCTTAAAATGAGTGCAACATTTGTAATGGTTTACTATTTATAATGGGAATTGTATTGTTTTTACTGGAAACTGTAATGGACCCTGTTGATCTCTACTGATTGGTTACCTTTTGTTGGTGGCTTGTTAAACCAAAAAATCTAATGGAATATGTCCCAAAACAATACAGATTTTTTTTAATGGTTTTAATGGTTAAAAGTTGATGGTTTGTAATGGCATTTGTGATTTATTTATGATGGTGTTAGAATTTTCTGTAATGGTTATATTGTGTTTTTTTCAGCAGAGTTGCCCCATTGTTTTATATAATGCATTTTAAGTCATTTTAAATGCTGTTTTTGGCTTAGGTCTGTTTTTATAAGCACAATATATATATATATTATATATATACACATAGTCTTCTACGATTTGACTTGGATTGACTTACTTGGTGCTCTACGCAAACTGCATTCTCTGCATATAGGGCTGTAATGATTTTAATTCCACAATATCGTTTATATCGCACAGACTGGACCGCAAGGGTACTTTAGCGTCGGACCTCAAAGGGGCAGAGACTCGAGCCCCCCCTATACATGCCACTGCGCTATTTTCCTCTCATTCAATATATTCATTCAAAGGATGCACTCAATGAATGAAAGCTTATAAAGATGCACCCCTGCATATAGTATCAACATATTTTTTTGCAAGTCTGTTTGTTGAAATCCTGTATAGTCCATCCATACATGTGCATTCTTCTACTACCTTAAATAAATGTAATACAATTTAACAACATGTAAACGTAAACTTGTTCATGCTGTGAAATCTGCAGCTATTCATGGAAAAACATGATCACAAGTTGTCACCTTCTGCTCATCACCTCACACTCCTCAGCAGTGCATCTCACCTTCATGTCTACTTCACACACTCACACTGCAATCTTTTTATAGCCCACAGCCGCTGGTGAATAAGAGTCAGACAACTCTGGAAGAGATGTCCTCTAAATCCTTTCCATCTGTTTGGTGCAAATTATGTTGAGATGAAATTTTATCCATGTGTTCTTTCATTTCTTTTTAATGGCCATGCTTGAATAATCCCAAATATATTAATAAAAAAAAAATTTTTTTTACAATTACAGGTATATCTTAATGAATTAGAATGTTGTGGAAAGTTTATTTCAGTAATTCAAACTCTGTATTAAATAAATTCAATGCACACAGACTGAAGTAGTTTAAGTATTTGGTTCTTTAATTGTGATTATTTTGCTCACATTTAACAAAAACAACAAAAGAATATGGTGACATGCCAATCAGCTAATAAACTCAAAACAACTGCAAAGGTTTCCTGAGCCTTCAAAATGGTCTCTCATTTGGTTCACACTAGGCTACACAATCATGGGGAAGACTGCGATCTGACAGTTGTTCCAGAAGACAATCATTGACACCATTCACAAGGAGGTAAGCCACATACTGTAATTGCCAAAGAAGCTGGCTGTTCACAGAGTGCTGTATCCAAGCATGTAACAAAGTTGAGTGGAAGGAAAAAGTGTGGAAGTAAAGATGCACAACACCAAGAGAACCGCAGCCTTATGAGGATTGTCATGCAAAATCGATTCAAGAATTTGGGTGAACTTCACAAGGAATGGACTGAGGCTGTGGTCAAGGCATCAAGAGCCACCACACACAGACTGTCTTGGAATTTGTCTACAGTTAACTCAGAGGCGTCTTAAACCTGGGCTAAGTAGATAGAATATCACTGGACTGTTGCCCATGGGTCCAAAGTCCTCTTTTTCAGATGAGCAATTTTGTATTTAATTTTGGAAACCAAGTCCTAGAGTCTGAGAGGAAGGGGGAGAAGCTCATTAGCCCAAGTTCTGAAGCCAGAGTTAAATTTCCACCTTATTGAAGTAGTCTAATATTTGTTGAGATTAGTTGAATTGGTGGTTTTTTATTAAATGTCAGCCAAAAAAGAACTAAAGACTTCTTCGGTCTGTGTGCATTGAATTTATTTAATACACAGTTTCACAATTTGAGTTCAATTACAGAAAATAAAGGAACTTTTCCACAACATTCTAATTTATTGAGATGCACATGCAGTTCAAACATGACAACTCTGTGGATAGTTTTAGCACATATGACATGTTAATTTATTTGGTCTTTGGCAGACTACATCTGCTATGCACGCTGCTTCTGATGTAGCAGATGCAGTCAACCAAGTCCAAATACATTAACATTGTCACATCATGCTAAAACCATGCACAGAGTTGTCATGATTGAGCTATACGTGACCAATATTTTTTTTATTTTCAGAGCAAGTTACTGCAAATAGATATACAGACATGCCACTGTGAGCATGTAAGATATGAATAGGCATACATAAATTGCTTAGACAAGTGGAGCTGGTGGAGGGTTTCAGAAGAACTCCAATAATGACGTGATAGCTTGTACCGTGTAGTACATTTGATTGCTAACATATTGGATGTAAAGAATCTGCGGCATCTAGAGTTTCTTGACTGATCTAGATATTTATTTGATGTCAAGTCCCTTCTTGGTATGCTTGTGTAGATATCACGTGAAAATGGCCTGAGTTCTCCAAATCCAGAGCAACGCAAGTACTGTCCCTGTAAAAAAAACAACAATGTAGAACAAACAACAAAAACACAACAAACTGCATATGCTGGTCAGGGATGTTCTGCAGCATGGCTGTTGGTTTGAGCTGGTTTATGCTGGTCATGTGCTGGTCCTTAGCTGGTCCTGAGCAGGAGCTAGTTGCTTAGTATCATCTTAGGACCAGCACATGGACCACTCAAACCAGCGGCCATACAAAACATACCTAACCAGCATATGTTTTTTTTTAACAAGGGTAGGTAATGTGAAATGGAAAGATATGTATTGTGTAAAGTAAGTGTCTGACCTAAGTTATTGAACCAATATTCTCTTAATACGTTATATTAAATAAGATAAGGTGCTGCTCTGGCCTATATTTATAGCAGGTAGTGTTTTAGGTGTTTGTGAAGTGGATAGCATCCCTCTCAGTAATGCAAATCTCAGGGCAATGTTTTCTTGGTAATGCAAGTGTGCTCAATTAGAGGACATTAAATGGTATGAGCTCTTGCCTCATGAAAAGGTCAGCAGTTAGACCTTGGCAAAATGTCAGCCTTGTGTAACTAGCGCTGGCCAGAAGATCCTTGGCCTAAACAAGCGTAGAGTTCATGAGAGATCTCTCTAAATTATCACCTGTCTACTAGGGAATGAATGTACTGTATGTTATAAATGATAGCTGTACAATTTCAAAGAATGACTGACAAATTAAATGCGCTAATGGTGAAACCAATACGAAAATAAATCCTTGAGGTTACAATGAACGTTCTGTTGCACCCTGTATTACGCTTTAATATTGAGGTCAGGCTCAACAAATCCTCCAGAAATGGCAAATGGATGGGATTAAGGCTATTGTTGATGCAGTTTGAGCACTAGCACTTTTCGTGCCATATCAGCAGAGCAGCTCAATGTGTTTGATATATTCCAAATACGATGACAGCTGACCTTTGCAATCTATTAAACAGGTCTGTTCAGCTCGGTTTGTGCAATTTTAGTTTAGTGTTAGTTTGAAGTAGACGTTGAATTCCAATACATACTCTCACATGTTTCAGTTATCTGTGTCTACTTTTCAGAGAAAGCCTTGCAAAAAAATACAGTGGCAGTACTATATGGAATAATGATGGTATTATACTGTGTCCTAACCAGGCAGGACAGGACAAGTTTCCAGCAGTGAGTTATTAGAGTCAACTAGAATTTAATTTAGACCAATCAGATTTCACTGTGGGCGGGGCTACAAGCCACGGCACTGCAGAAATATATGTGATTAATCTGCAAATGCTATTTAGGATGCCATACTACACATATATAGCACGTTTTTTTTTCTTTGGATGTTCTAGTTGGTAGTATGTTTTTTTAAGCATTCAGAGCACTGAATTTGATAATGTAACACTGATTCATGAGCAAATTATTAAAACATTGAAATT